>VCRD01001046.1:0-38863 GCA_006783055.1 Trinorchestia longiramus | reverse complement strand
AGAAGCAGTACAAGAACTTGATTATTTCAAGATCGAAAGAAAGGCTTGTGTGTTTGTTCATGACCGACAACTTCAGTGAGTGCAGTCTGTCTGTGATTGTCGAAAACAAGCCCACTTTGTGTTCCTCACTAACGTTCAGTGCGCTCAAGAACGGCATTAGTGTACCACTGTTTAAGACACTTCATCCCAACAATGGTTTGAGATCGTATACGCAGTCCGACGAAACTGTGCGCTTGACACTGAACTATGTATGACATCCCGTTTGACAAAACGATCCAAAATGTCGTCACGCTTCAAGCTCACGCGTCAGCCTATGTCGACACCGAGAAGGAAAAGAAGTTGGTATTTTTGACGTCTGTTGGAACTTTAATCACGGAAGCAGTTTTTCATGAATGATTGTTTTGCTCTTCAATCATACCCAAAGTGTAATTATGAACAGCTCAGAGACTCTTTGGTGCTGCCATACAAACGCAAGCTGCAGTACATCACTTCATCTATTGACAAGGACCAGGTACTGAGGGAAACATTTGACAAAGTCCAGACACTGCAACAGAAGAATGTGTTTCTCTTGGTAGATGAAGTACAGATTCACCCAACTGTTTCAATTTCTAGTGGGTTGCTGAGTGGCATGGCCGAGAACAACCGAGACTGTAAGGCCACTTTTATTCTAATCACTAGGTAATTGCAGTGCCACAGCCAAGCATCCTCTTGACAACGAGCGTGTCTAGTTTCTCCTTTTTGACACAGTACATACATCTGCTAAACAACTGCATCCGCAACAACTGGATCAGTAAGAAGGGCCAGAAGATCAGTCTTGACAATGAAACACGGCATCATTTGCAGACGTCAAGGAACAGTACGAGTCAAAGAAAGGCAGTAGTCTGACGACTACTACACTCACTCAATTTGCTGTCAACCCCTCAAATTAGCTGTCAACTCCTCAGAGAAAGACTAACAGAAGAATGAAGTCTTTCAGACCTCTGTCAAGCTGACTAATCGCTGCAGTTTGGTAGGTTTTTGCTTCTATGTCTGTTTGCTTATATGCGTGAATGTTTGTATGTTTGGTTGTTTGCATTGGAAAAGATTTAACTATAATCAACTTGTAAAGTCTAAAATTGCAGCAACTCGGCTTTCTATAAAGTGGCCACTAAGCTCATACAATAATACATGTTAAGTCCGGTTAAAATTGGTATTTCAAAGCATTACAGTGCTTCAAAATATTTAAGATTCACTGTAAATCTTATTATCCCTTCTATTGCATGAAAGAAGTAAGTTTTGATCAGTTTGTCGGATAGAAAATGTTATGTTACTAAGAATGCAATGGCCTCCGCTACCGTAGTCAGCTACATGGCGATGCACGTCCTGGTTATAGTAGTCCTTGATGGTATCCCATAACTTTTGAGCAGAGCTAAATTTAATATTTGAAGTGTAATATCGAACTGTTAATAAAATATCAGTTTAAATGCTCTGAAATTTTCTACATATACATACGAACTGTATACAGGGTGTCTCAAAAAAATGTCCTCACCCTTTAACCGTTGCTAACATGCTGTCTTCTTTGTGTTGCCGGTGTGAGGTTCGAACCTTTGCGAACATGATTAAATGTGATTAAAGAATCATGTTCGCAAAGGTTCGAACCTCACACCTGCAACACAAAGAAGACAGCATGTTAGCAACGGTTAAAGGGTGAGTACATTTTTTTGAGACATCCTGTATTTAATTGCGCGTAAAATTTCACAAATGTATGTTCAGCACTTTTTCTGCAATAAACAATTTAGAGAACTTTTTCTTACTGTTCCTTATATTCTGCACGCTACTGTATATTGCCATGTTTAAACTATCCTAAACGAAATTTAAGACCGTGATTAAATTTTGGGGTGGTTCAAGTAGATATTTTTCAATTGGTCGTAACATTTTCTCTACTGTCCAGCTTACAATGATACAAACTGCAATACTCTTTTTGAACAGTTCCTATTAATGTGCATACCTATTTTATTGCAAGCAGATTCCACAGCACATCAGAAATAGTTTTCTTTTTCACCACTTAGGCACTGATTCTTCTTCGTTAAACTTTGGGAAAATAGAAGGAGTGATTAATTATTGCACTCGAAAATGTGGGTACATCTGTCTACTGTACGAGTAGACGCTTTTCTTGTAGATGATTAACTCAGATCACTGAAATTTACAATTCCATAAGATTAATTGAATTAATGATGTATGAAGACAAAAAGCTTTTCAAAACTTCACCTAGAGTAAGTAACTCTACTAGAGGAACAAATTAGAGGAAATAAATTTGACGAACATAGTGAGTGAACATTTTCGCAGAACTTAGTCATGCTGTCTTCTGAATTAAGTTCGATAATTCTACATTCACATTTATACATACAACCTAGTTTTCAAATCGTTCACTTATTTTAATGCAATCAAAAATTATTCACCGATTTAATTTAACAGCCGATGATTTAGCCACCATGGTGTGACGTCACGGTTCCTGCCTGGGAATTATTTCATCTACATGTACTTTTAATTGCACAACAAATAATATAAGCTAACTATGTAGATATTAGAGAAAATCAACTTCAGAACAAACAAACATTTTTTCGGAAACCAAGTTGCTTTAATATGCCTCGTCAACTGGAGGACACGAGCACGAAAGACGTGTCAGACTCTGATTTATAAATTCAAAAGTTCGGTCAAAAACATTCAACATTCTAAGACTAACAGGGCATTAAAGTATTTCACTAACACATGAGAGTAATAGCAATGCAATGTACAATGCATATTATATAGGCTCTGTCCTTACGTTCTATATACAACATATTCCTAATTGGAAAGGACATACTCACATCCAGTCTAAATATAAAGAAAATATGTGCACCTACATGGGATATTAATATTAAGGACATTGATTAATTAAGAATAAGTTTTACTTAGACAGCGGTGTTGTTTGTGACGCAGGTAACGTTGTGCCTCGACTTAGGAGAGCGCGGAGAGGGATTATGATTATTATCTTCCAGATGGCGTCAATCTCCACAACACTCTGCGCACACCTTCCTGAACGTAGTACGAAACTGTTGACTCATTGAACAATATAGAATGAAGTTAACAGCGCTGTTGAAGAGCACAAGCATTTCCATCATTTCGGCGAGCTTCAAATAACACTGAAAAAATCCGGTATTTGAAATTACAGATAGAAGTCCAAGTATAGCTAATGGCACCTCCGAGAGCAAGAACAGTACTAAGATTGACAATAGCATCATGTTGACCCTCTCAGCATGGCGCTCGGCTCCTGCTGTTCTTTTGCCGTCAGCGTTTCGACTCATTATTGCTGCTCTCCGTCGACCAGCCAGCAAAAGTTCTTCCATAAGAGCTATGGAAAGAATGCTCAAAGCCAAGCATGGCAGAAGCTTTAGAACGACAGAATAAATGAAAAAATTAACATCTTTGAGACCGTAATTTTGAGCTAAGTTACTAAAGTCCACAATGTGTATAGTGTGATTTTCAAATTCTCGTTCATATATAGAATAATTAAGAAAACATGGGATATTGCAAGCTACAGAACATACTAGAGTAGCCAGTATTGCTATTTTAGCTCTGGAGATGGTACACCACGCAGCATTGAGAAGTGGAAACGCAACCGCAATGTACCTCCACACAGCCAACGTGACGGTCAGTAACACAGACGTGAAGTGGAAAACTTGAGCGAAGTTTGCGTGGAAGAGTACGAGCACGGCCCCACTAAACGTGAAGCTCTCTTTCTTACTTCGGCCCTTCCACAAGTATTGATGCACGCAGAATGGAATGTAGTCAACCTGCAAATAAAATAAAATGTTGAACAAAAATTAATGGATTAGGAAAGAGACTGCTGAATTATTATTAGACGCTATAAGAGAGATACATTTGTAAAGCTAACAAAAGATTTTTTTATGGAAGTATCTGAGCACAGAAATCATGCGTCCTTTATTCACAAGATACTGTCCAGTTAGAGAAGTATGAAGGAATGTTTACTTATCACATTTTCTCTCTTCGTCGTGGAGAAAGAAAACAACAACACACAATAAGCCCTCTGAGTTTCATTTACCAGGTGACTGTTAAAAAGTTGTTTACCAGATGATTAATGTTAAAATCTGTTAGCTGAAAGTGTGTTCCACCATTTTACGAGATATACGGACATAACATTTTTGTACTTTTGCAGTAGGACGTCGCATGATAAACTGACAGTATATAGTACATTAGGTCATAGGATGATTTGTCAACTAAGGATTAGTTATATTCAAATTTCATTGTAAGCTTTTATGCTCTCCATGTCATGAACGGTATCCTAGTAGAGCAGATTTAAACTTTCTAAACTACATACTTAGGTCCATCATCAATACATTCTTTATACAGCTATTGATGTACATATTAACTGCTGGACACAACTTGTTATGGTGTAAATCACATAAAACGTACCTTCATTAAGGCACGTGGTGTTGGTGTTGTGTTTTCATTATATAGGTCAATACTTATACTAGTCCATGAAAGCTTTACAGAATGTTGTAATATACTTACAAGCTCTGGGAAAATGTGTTCGTTGGAATTTGAAGACGAATCAACTTCTTTTTCAGTTTAGTTGCAGTCAAAATCTGATTTCCTCTATCAAATCGAGCATAAACAAACTTGGCCTCTTGTAATCCAAACGCAAACTTTGATTTCCTTAATTACATATTTCGCTTTCTGGCTCTCACCTAGTAACCATATTAATTTTAGAAATGTTCAATTTATTTTTTGATACTGTCATGCGATTTTTCTGGGTCAGTTCCCAAAGATTCGAAATATTGCAAGTTTGCGTGTTATTCCACCTATCTCATTGAAAAGCAAAGTCTCATGAAAATTTTGGGTAAATTGAGTTATATTCAAAGGTTTCGACAAACTTAACGTTTAGGAAAGATCGGGGAAAGAACTCAAACCATCACTTTCGATGTCCATGAAGGATGTTTACATAATTTCAATTTGGGATCGAGAGAAGTCGCCTGTGCAGAAAGCAACGTTAACGTTCACAGCTACTGCTCAAGTTCTTGGAATCAACATTGAGAGTATGGAAGTCTCGAAGAACACTGCCCATCAGTCACGAATTGTGTGGCGAAAACAAGCCCCCCAGAAGATCGTACGAATGCTGCACTTAGAGATACAGGAGAGGTTGGTCCTGCACTGGGATAGAAAACTCCTCCTATCCTTCTTTGGCGATACGGAGGACAGCATTGCCGTCCTCCTCACAGGGGATGACACCGAGTTCCTTCTTGGGGTTCCGACAAGATCAGATTCGACTAGTAGAAACAGGGCTGCCATGGTTTTGAAGGCTTACGAAGCGGGTGTCAAGAAGAAAATCATCGTTTCTGTTTTCGCACCACGGCTTCGAATACTGGCATTGGAGACGGTGAATGCATACAGATTGGGCAAGAACTCGGAACTTCGGTTCGGTTCCCTCCATTACGCCTGTGAACCTCAGGTTTTTTTAACCTGATAAACGTTAACATGTTAGAAAGGTTCAATTTTCATTGAGCACAAAAAAAAATTTCTTGATAGAAAATAAATTGTGTTTTGCCTAAAGCTAAATAGAGTTTTATATGAATTAGTGTTTACTCTTCAGATTATTCTTCTTCCGAGGCATTGAGATGTATATATACATATGTATATATATATATATATATGCATATGTGTATGTGTGTATGTATGTATGTATATGTATGTATATATATATATATATATATATATATATATATATATATATATATATATATATATATATATATATATATGTGTATATATATGGAATTTTTTACGTTATTTTTTTACTTATCGAATGCATAATCAAAAGATTTATCCGTCAATGTCAGTAATTGCTTTGCTACAATAAGTGACTGTGAAACCTCAGAACTTTAGTCTACTACAGCTTTTCTTATCTATATCAACATCTAAGTATTGAAAATTTGATACATTCACTGTTATATTTTATTTTTTTTACTCTCTTTCTCTGATATGTAACGCCCGTTCATATTAAACACGATGTTTACAGATAACTGTAATAATGATTAAATTAAATCGATCATCAGCAGCCATACCATACGGTCAACCAGTAATTAGAAATTAAAATTTGAATTTAATAACAATCACAACTTTATGTTTTAAGTTTTCGCTCTCATAATTTTCCTTTTTCGGTCTTTCTCGGATGTTAAACATCCAATTCAGTTAAATGTAATGATGTCAAGTCTAATCTGTACCTAAAAAAAATATTTCGCTTATCACCTAAAATGCGTATAGTACCTACCACGTCAGAATTTATTTGTATCACCAATGATTACCTCTTAAGTCATCATTGAAAAAGCGAAGTTTCATTTGTTTCACCCTGTGTATTTAACGTTCATTGCGTGATGTGAATGTTTACGTATACCCGTAGGTACTGCTGTTCTATCATCTATGATACTACCCATAGAATACCTACCACTTAAGGATTTTATGATAAGGCATTTTTAAAAACCAATGCTGTTACATTTCTTATGTACAACTTTATTGGAAATATACGTTTTTGTTTGTTTGTTTGTTCGAAGGAACCCTCAAGGGTATTTCCAAAGCCATCCTCAACACTTTCTCTTGTTCTGACATTGGAATATTCAAACGGTTCTCTGATCGATGGTTTTTCGTAGATTCGTCGCAGAGAGAGACAGTAAAAACATCCGAGGACCTCGCAGAGTTTTTCGCCACCGATAACACTGGCAGTAAGCCAAAAGACGAAACATTATCCGTACTGAAGGAGGTTCTGATGTCGAAGAACCATCCTAGGGAGGACTTTGAAGAACTTTTTCATCTTTCTAACCAGTTCTACAATGGTAAAGGTTCAGCCAAACACTTCTAATATCCTGGAGTTCTCCGTCGAGCTCTATGGATAACCAAGGCTATATACTGCCTTCAAGCTTCAGATGCTGAATCCCAAGTGTCGCTCACTGGTCGAGAGAAGGCTGGAATAGAACGAGTAGCCCTCTTCGTTGCTTTAGTGAACTGCAAGCAATGGCATGGAGCTCTGATTTCTGTGAAAGCTCCATTGAACGACGTGTTCTTCCTCGATATCCTGAAGACATACCTTTACCGAACCGTTTTCAAGGCAGTAAAACAAGCCTTGCGACACTACTTGTGATACGTTTCAGATGAAAATGTTGGACTCGCCTTCTTCGACTAAAGTTTTGATGCAGAGTAGAAGAAGCAGATAGTCAAGCCATTAGACAAGCCCATCACAAAGAAGGAACTCAAGTGATTGAGGGAGAAAACAAAGACGATGTCTACTTCCCTCTTGTCTTTCGTCAATTCGGTCTTTCTTTTAGAAACTCGGTGCAGATGAGGGTTTCCTGGCAATCGACTAGGCATTGTGAGATGGAACGGCAGATTTAAGGACGCTCGGAAATAAGTATTTGGCCTCCAAGTGGTTAACAATGCCAGGGAGCAAGGCACTGCCCAAGTGCAGCGCTACTTGGGTACGATGAAGTTGGTCGCACAGAATAAGTATTTCCTTTAGTTAGTCCACCAGCATTGGAAAGTTGTGGGATGGAAAACGAACGTTCAAAATACGGGTTTCTGAATGGAAACAATGAAAATTGTCTGTTTCAGTTTTGATATGAGTTTCTTTCTGAAAATATGGGATGCTTCGAGTTATATTTCAGTGTTTGAAGATAATGAGAAAATTGTACAGTTTATCGTAACCCCTAAATAATCTTGGAATGGCATCCATTTTCACAGGAAATCTTCTTATGCACGTGCGAACGGAAGCAAAACATGGTAAGTGAAAAAAAACGTTCATTTTCTTTCTTCATCATATTGGCATACCTTACTGAGGTATGCTTATATATTTATATGGCTATTTTCTGCTTTGCTGAACCAAATCTATGTATACGCGCGACTATGTAAACACGAGTTTAATATACTGACTGGTGTCAGAGTTACTAATTTAACCGTCATTTTTGGTGTCATGTAAGGAACACACAACTGACCGTGTTTGGAAAGTTCAGAGGTATTTCATGTCACCTTTCTCTCTTATTCCTGGAAGTTTTCCATTAAACAATATAAGGAAGGGCTGTGTGAGATGAATATATAAGGTTGCTGCTCTGCCTCGCCACATATCCCTTATGATATTTGCATAAGCCCCATAGCATCTGGCCTTGGATATTCAAAACCTTCCTTTTAGATTACATTGTCTCAGGTTGGATGGAAAGACATGTCATTTTTTTTCCTAGACATTTATTTTACCTCAAAAATTCATAATTATGCTATTTTTAATCTTTGCAAGCATTTTCCTCATTTCCTATGACTTTTCTCCAACAGTCTATTGACTTTTTGAGCTTTCTTCCGGAAAATTCTTGGATTTCGTAGAGAAAAACAAATCAAGGTCATTTTTAGCTGCTCACGATTTTCATTTTTCATGAATTGTAATGCTTAAGTGATGTTACAAAGACCTGAAAAGATGGTAATCAGAAGGAACAATATCAGGTGAATAAGGTAGATGAGGTAAAACTTCACAATTGAAGCTTATCATTTTTCCTGAGTTATTCTTCCTATATGAGGTCTGATATGGCCATGCTGAAGCACCACACCGTTTGTTTTGAGCAGTGCTGGTTATTTTCTTGTTGGCGCAGTTTTTAGATCATCGAGCTGCAAACAATATTTTACAGCTGTAATTCTTTTGTTGGGGTTTAGTAACTCATAATGAATAGATCATCTCATGTCCCACCATAAACAGAGCATAATCTTCCTTGAGTGTATTTCCCGATTTAAAACTGGCTGTGGACTTTGATTTCAGTCTAACCATTGTCTCTTCCGTCAAGTGTCGTTATAAGGAACGCATTTTTCGTCTGCAATGACAATTCTTCCGAAAAATGGGTCTTGGTGATTCCTTGAAAGTGAAAATGTGCAGACAGTCAATCTTTGGTTTCTTTGAGCATCATTCAAATCGTGGAGAACCTATCGTCCAAGTTTTGAAATCTTTCCTAGGTCATGAGAGCAAGAAATTATGATGGTATGAGTTGTATTGAATTTTTGAGCTAATTCTGTGTTGGTTAGTTTTGAATTTATTTCAACAGCATTTTTACTGGCTTCGTGATCAATTGATTTTGGTCTTCCCGAACGAAAGTGATTCTTGAAGTTAAATTCTCCAGATCAAAACTTTGCAAACCCCTGTTGGTATTTTCAATTATTCAATACGTTCTTCCCATAAAAGTTCGGAAGTTTCTTGCAGCTTCAGTAACAAGAGTACCTTTTTTGTATTCATATAGCATACAATATCTCAGATTCTATTCATTAATATCCATATCATGAGGGTTAGGTCAATCAAAATTGAATGAATATTGCTAATTATATTTATTATTCATTACTGACTTATTGTGACATTAGGGCACTAATTTATTTGAAAATAACAAATTGTATAGCTCTAAGGAGGCTGCAAAATAATCAAATAAAAAACGACATGATTTTATTTCCAACCTAGTACCTTGTGGAACTCCTTAGATGATTTTGATCTTTACTGTTTATGCAGAATCTTGATTAATGAAAAGTATTCGAAAGGTATTTTATCACAGCAAAAGACCCAACTACATTTTATCAATACTTTTTTGTACCCATCCATTCTTAAGTTGTTTTATTATCCAAACCTTTGCCTCCATCCGTAGTGAGGCCTCATTTTGAATTTCTGATGATTTCTTTTCTGTGATATTTCTCGTCCGAAAGTGCCAACTTCGATGGTCACTGAATGAGTGTTCTAGATGTGCTTTTCGTTTTGTGTCTGTAGTATTCCTACTGCAGTACTTCGCTATATCGATTTCCTAACTTAGTTAGACATTAATTACCTTTATTTTTCATTCGTTATTGAAGTAAAATTATGATCACTAGATATTTCTTCTTTTCAATATCCGAATTATTGTGAGTTGATAATTTGAAGTATTGCGATTTATTAATAAAATTTAAAGACCACAGTATTAATTTTTTCCATCGCCCTAGCACAGACGTGAAATTACCGAGTCGTTAGAATTTCTTAAGTTTCTGATCGCAGTGAAATGGCGGGCACTATTTGAACCACGCACTGTGTGCTATCCTCTCAATTAAAACCCCGTAACGCCCATCAACCTGCCAGGGGTAAGTTGACGGTTCTTTTCAGATCATGCAGCTTTGTCATATTTCAGTCTGTACTCGTATCGATAACTGGAATATGCATCGACAGTTCGCATTCAAATGAACTTTATTTCTCTGCCTGAATTTTGTTCATAGTTAAGGTATTATACTAATTCTCATAGGATCATTCAAAGTCTGGTAAACTTTTGATGGAGCCTCCACCATGGCTACCTGCAATGCATGCCGTCTCATCCTTTCCTTCATGTAATTTTAGTGAATCTCTTTACAGTGTTTCAAAGAATACAATCCTTAGAGACGAACAATGAATTATCTTAGAAAGACAAATTCCTAGGAAAACGCATCCTGATCTGATGTTCTCTTCGTGGCTACCCCTTTTTCTATCACTTTTTGCCTATTCAACTGTTATGGTTTCTCGAAGTTTTATCGAAGAAGCAACAGCTTGTGAGCGATCAAGTATAGATGGCCTTGAATTTGTTCTAAAGTAACAAAATGCTTCTAGAGATAAAAGAGGTCGTGAACGTGCAGCTGAAAAGTAAATGCGCACTTAGATGGAAGAACGCTCCGCAAGAACTTGAACTGCTACAAATTTAGGCCCTAGCTTTATATCATGGTGCCATTAAGGATTTTGCTCCAGATTACTTTACTTCCTGTCTATAAGGACGGAGAACATCTAATTTTTTATCCAGTTACGTGTAAACGTATTACTGATCGATGAAATATTATCCGATTAAAGTGTTTTTTATGTGCAGCACAATTACATTTTTCTGTTCTTCAACGCATGAGACAATAGCTCTGTATCGTATCCTGAAGAAGCCATCTATTTCGTTTCAATTTAACTTTTTAGGCCGATCGCAGAAAATTTTGATCTCTTGGCGTTAGCATTGATGAAACCTATGCGCAGTTTTATCACAGGTGTATAAGCATTTAGATCTCCCACTAGAATTTTCATCCATTGAATACTTTCGAGAGTCTCGGAGAATTCATCCATCGCGATTGATTTTTGGCATCTGGACCGAAAAATTTAAGTCTTCTTTAAACACATGGAACTATGTCTCTAACTTCCACTACAAAACTTACAATTAATGGTTCCACGGCTAGGTGTATTAGTATTAAAGATTAATGTCTTCTATTCCGAAGCAGTCTTATATCCCAACAAATATTTTCAGCAATAATATTGCTAATTTTTTTCTTTCCCCTGGCCAAAACCTCATCTTTAAACCTTTCACCCCGGATGGCACACATACACTATGCACCACCCCGGATGGCACACATAAATATGCCATTGTTGTGCTCGTGGGTACGAGCGTAGTTCATACACTAAGAAAACAACTTTTTTCGAGCTGTTAAAGAACAATTAGATTCAGTGCAATGTGCAACATCCCGAAAAACTAACAGTGCTCTGTATCCCATTGTCACTGTAAACTTTCGTTTCAAATATTATCTGGCGTCGGAGGGTACTGTAAACGGTTCGTAAGCTCGTTTCATATTATGTGACACTGGGTGTACTTGCATTATTTTTCGTAAAAATGTACTTCATAACATTAGTCCTGATAAATATACTAAAGTTACAATGTACGACTATTTACTTGAGCGTAACCGATGCCAATTTCCAAATTTTATATTGCAAGTTCGTTGACAGATGGATAGGAGTCATTATTGTTCAAATTTAAATGCAAGGAGTTGTAGTTGATATACTTTCAATTTTGAGAGAACGTAAATCATTATTATCTGTTGAAGACAGTTCTGTTGATACTGCCCCTATTCGTCCACAAAAGTTTCGAGATGAATTACACTATAGTTTGATGCTTCTAAAACTAAACCTCGTAAAATTTCAGAGTTTCAAACAAAACTGTCTTTCTCATCCGAAATTTAAAATGTTAATCAATGTTGATGAACATCATAAAGGTGAATGTGGTTGTTTCTAAATATGTTGCTTATTATGCCCTCAGATGTTATAAATGAGCACAATTTGATTTTAGGTTGTAAACAGGCAAGTGCAACTTTACTATCTCATCTGAATGTGAAAAAACTCTGGTCCATGAATTTTTACTCACTGGAAATTTCACCTTCAGCAAAACGGAAACGATCCTCGTGATTTATTATTTGGCCTAACCTGTTTATACACTTTAACCCTTGGGCTACCGTTGGGTTGATATGTCCCAAACAAACTTTAAAACTCATTCCCTTTAGTCCAATATTCGAAATGTTTCGTTCAAAATTACGACAAAATTACATAATAATTAGTAAAGATGCGTGGTAATTTACACAATATTTTGATCAGTATGAAAATAATTTGGTCGTGAAAGGGTTAAACCATTGGTCAGTGAGTGTGGGCTAAATGTAAGGTACAGCCTGATACTTGTGTCGGTATTAATTTCTCCTGTGATTTCACTGAAACTTTTTCTCAAGAAAAATGAATTCGCCAATGTCGATGAAGCCTTATTTCTTATTTTGTGTCAGTATTTCCAAATAAATCTCAATAGATTTAGGTTAGCAACTCCACAAGTCGATTAATCAGCTATCATTGACGAACCCTTAGTAACCCGTCCAGAAATGTTATGACTGAACGGCTACGCTTTACTCTAAAGTCTTGCCCTAAATGATTTGTGTTGTGATAAACCTGGTTTGAGTCAATTTTTGCAATATCAACTCTGTGTGCTATGAGAAGTGTCCTAAAATACTTTGATCGACTCTGTTTTTGAGCTACTATACGGTTATTAAACAGATGGTTCTTTAATGTCCTTCGAATCCTCAAAACAAAGAAGACAACAAAATCTCCCATACAGAAAAACCTTCTTTGAGAATGTCATGTTGGCTGGCTGCAGGGAAAATATAGCTCGTAACTCTACATTCTGCGAAATTTCTTGCCATGATCTGAAGCCATAAATGATCAGTTTGAGGTTGTCCAGGAAGCTTTCGCTTTGTTGCTCTAACTGCTTTTGTATTGGGCTGGACCATATAAAGTTCTTGAAAATTGCTATGGTTGGCAATTGTCGTTGATCAAAAAACACTTCATGGCTTCAAAAAACACAATCATTTATCGATTCAGTCTATTTCTTTATTGTTACAGATGACATCGATCCCGATTCAAATACTATGGCATTCCATAAGTCTTGTTTAAAAGTAAATTGCCGAACATTAGCATAAATATCTCTCTCAACGATGGACCAAAAATTTTCCATTCGATTCAAATTGGGTGAATTTGGAGACCACACCATCAAATTGTCGTTTTTGAGTCTCAAGGAAGCCAGATATTGCTTAGTTTTTGCAGTTGAATACAATGGTGCACTGTCTTGCATGATCACGATCTTTTTCCGAAGTGACAAAGGCTAGTCTTCAAACCAAGGTACAAGTGATTGATTCAAATCTTCCCAATTTAAGGCTAAGTTAATTTTCGCACCAAAAGGAATTATAACAAGTCCTATTATTCCCACTGATACCAACCAACCATCTGATAGAACTTGTAGGGATGATTCGCTGTGGGGTTAAAATTAACTCAGCTACATATTGTTAACTTTTGAATCAACCAATTTTACCTTTGCAAATACTTTAGGCAGTGTTGCATTGGTCTATTAACGTGAGTCGCTCTGTAAAATCAATGTTATTCACCCTTCGCAATGAAAACATCCTGCGATTATATGTGTAATTTTAAGCATGCAACTCATGAATGAGCCAAACGGATTGTTCTTATTGCCTTATGATGTTCTATTCTTTAAAATACCCTCTCTCCTCTTCCAGATTCTATATCAATGATTACCCACAATATTAAGGTATCATCAGCTCAACCTATACGATAAAAAGTTTACCCTATACCTACTAGTCTCTGACACTATTTTGATACCGAATTTTGTTGGAACTAGCACCTATGAAGCTGTCTAATTCCACCTATTTTTTTATGTTGTCTTGTAAAAGAAATTGGATTGTTATCTTCGTACTGTTTATTATCGTGTTCTTAATTCTGTTATCCATATTGATCCTGAATCTCACTGTGATATAGTAGAACTTGACAAACTCGACGGAGCTAAATACGAGTATCTTTCTGAAATGAACCCGCCATTTGCCTATTATCAAATAAACTTAAGTGACAGTTATCGACATTCTACAGCTGTTTCTACAAATTGTGGTCTAATGCAAATAAATAAGAATATCATTTTGTTTAGTTACTGCTTTTGCGTCACATATTTACATGACATAGTTGGGTTAGAACACACGGATACGATCGATGATCATTATACTGAGTGGCCCATAAGTAAGGTACCTTGTTAAAATTATTATAGTAATAAAACTAAAAATTGTAAAGAGATTTGGTTAATCCAGAATAAAGGAAGAAATTTCAAAGTTTAATATAAATTTATAAATGAAACAATAAAATACGTTTAACTACGGAATACACTATCTTTTAAATGACCTTCATTATTAGTCAAATAATGGCGTGCTCTTTCAACGGTGCTGTTCATTATTTTCCTTAATGTCACTGGTGAAATCTTGTTGATCTCTTAAATGATATTTAGTTTCAATTGCTGTACAGTATCAGGCATTTCAATGTAAACATTTTCCTTTCAGTATCCCCAGAGAAAGAAATCAGGAGCACTTAGATCTGGAGATCGAGGCGGTCACGGTATATCACCAAAACGAGAAATTATTGTTTGCAAAAATTGTTTTTAATATTTGCATTGTTTTTTCGCTGTGTTTGCTGTAGCCCTATCATGTTGGAAAAATGTAATCTCTGTGTTATTATCTCCAATTTCAGGTATCAAATATTCTTGAATCATCTGTCTATACAGGTTTACATTAACACAAATTGGATCATTAGCA
This sequence comes from Trinorchestia longiramus, assembly GCA_006783055.1. Classification (NCBI taxonomy): domain Eukaryota; kingdom Metazoa; phylum Arthropoda; class Malacostraca; order Amphipoda; family Talitridae; genus Trinorchestia; species Trinorchestia longiramus. The sequence continues at coordinate 23,899 of VCRD01001046.1, read as the reverse complement.
TCTTCAAAAAGATATGGTCCAATGATCCTCGAAGACGTGATGCCACATAATACTGTAACTTTAGCTGAGTGAAGTGGGCGTTCATGAATTTCTTTTGGATTTTCTGAAGCCCAGCATCTGTAATTTTGCTTATTAACAAAACCATTGAGGTGAAAATGTGAATTCTTTACAAAAGTTTTCATTTTCTGTGTGCTGAAGAAATCTATTCGCAAAATCTAATCGTTTTTGGTAGTCCGTAGGATGGAGTTCTTGAGTTAATTAACCTTTACATATATGGATGATACTTTAGATCTTTTACCAAAATACGTTGCAGTGAGGTACGTGACATTGTCAGTTGAATTGAACGTCTCCTAGGTGACGTTTTGTGCCGATCAGCAACACTCGTTGCAACAAGCTGAATTGAAGCACCAGTTCGTATGGTCCGTGGCCTGCCACAGCGTTGTCTGTCTACTGTGGTCCCCGTTTCTCTAAATTACAACACGTTTTTTATGCACTTTTTCGAAGGACTTCTTTAAATACCATCAATATTCTCGTAATTCCTCTGAACTGCAGTAACCGAACAATTACATCGGAAGTAAAGTTCCACTATTTTTGTTCGTGGTTTCATTGCATAGCGATTCATTTTGGGTGGATTTCATGAATTTTTTGGGCAACATGTTGTGATTGTCGGTAAACTTGATACGCTTGTAGAAAATTTTGAGATCTCCTCATTCATTCTGAATTAACCAAATCTCTTTACTATTTGTAGTTTTATAGCTATAATAGCTTTAAAAATGTAACTTACTTATGGGCCACCCTGTATAATAGACTTCACCCTTCAAGTCTATAACCTTAACGTTAGGATCTAACTCAAAACATATTAAGCTACACTCAGATAAACTCAGAACTAGTTAAAGAGAATCTTGGAAAGTTTTAATTTCAAGTACCAATGAGAAACAAGAAGACTGAGGAATGTTACAGCATACTTAAAGAAAAAATTGCAACCAATAGTAGGGATCATTCCCCAACAAGACGATGAGACCAGCCGATGACTTTCCTTGTTTTTCACAAAAATTTTAGCTCATTATAGGGGTCAACCAAGAGTCGTACAAAAGACTTAAGAGCCACTAAACACAACCATATCGTCATGAGCACATCAACATCAGAAGGATCGAAAAACGAACGATACGATATGAAAAGCGAAATAGAGATTGTATGATAGTTAGAGCACAAGCAACTAACCCAAAGGCCTTCTACAAATACGCAAACGATAGACAGCCTAAAAGCAAATAATATTGGAGCCTTGGTAGACCTTGATGGCTCGACAGAAGCGGCTAACACAAGCGAAGCCAGAATTCTACATACATACATCACTCGCACAGACGTCACTGAAGACCCATAACTCCATGGTTCACTCCCGAGGGAAATCTCGGCAGAACGCATATTCACAATAGAAGAAGTAGAAAAACAGCTGTCATTTGAATATGTAAAATAAAACTGTCTTCACGGTATTAAATACTCAAACAAGTAGCTAAGTAATTAGTGAACATAGGGCAGATATTTTCAACCGAATGTTTGAATTCAGAATTGTTCCAAAGGATTGGTAGCAGGCAAATGTCATTCCTATTTTCAAAACGGGGAACAATCAAGCACCCAATAGCTATCACCCAATCGGTCTGGCATCACTCATTAATGAAAGATTAGGGATATAACTCAAAGGTCGTATTACAAAACATCTCCAACCCCAAAACCTCGATTACTGACACCCAGCACGAATTCAGGCTTTTCCCGAGAAGTCAACCACATATTCGACTGTACAAAACCCGGAGTCTTTGTACGCTTTGTCTGTTAAAAAGTCTTCTATAAAGTTCCCCACGGATGGTTGAGGGGCAAAGTGGAACCTCATAATATACAACGAAACTACACCCGATAGATACGAAACTGGCTCACTGTGGTTGCCCTCAACAAGTGATGATTCATGATCAAGCCAGTGATGGAACGCGTGTAACATCCGGAGCCCCCAAGTGGGTGTTTTAAGCCTGCTCGTCTTCATTACGTACATCAACGACTTAAACGTATGAATCGTCAGTAAAATCAACAGACCCGAAATTTTTTCACAAAGAGTGAGCAACAAAGTAATTATCAAATCAGACCTTAACCATCCCGTACAATGGACTGAAACCTAGCGACTGAGCGTCAACTTCGATCAATGTTAAGTGATGCACGGTGGTGCAAATAACTGGCATGTCCAACACGTGATGAATGACATACCAATAGAAGTAATAGAGAACAAAGAGGTCTTGACGTCATTATCACTAAAAATCTCAGGTAAGACATGGAGTGAAAAAAAGTCAGAAACGAAAGCAGGATCCCTGATTTCATTGCAAAAATCTTATAATACAAGTGAAAGAAGATAATATTGATGCTCTATAAAGCCACATCTCAAATATGGAGGTCAACTGTAGTCTCCTACCCTACAATAAGACGTAAACAAAATAGAGATAATTCTGCATAAAGCAACGAAAATGATTTCTGAGCTTTACAATCTCATTTATGAGAGGCATCTTCAGCAGTATGAGCTCATCTTCTTATAACCAATTATACCACGAGGATACATGCAAACTACAGATGACAGCCAAAAATTAATAATAAAAAACTTCACAACATCCCTCTCTTTAAACTTTTTTTCAGTGTTAAATTGTCGGAATATGGAACCAGTTGCCGTAAGCATCGTCTGTGCACTCGACAAATATTGAATAAGGAATCCTCTAGTCCTATAAAGTACTGATTCCATATCTTTTTTTGAGTTTTGGAGCCTGTTTATGATGCAGTGTGCGTGCGTGACTGAAATGCCACTAAATGATTAAGATATACGCAAGTGGCTAAAATGCGTGTATGCAATTGAGGTGCATGTGCGTAATTGGTGCCTTTGGGTTAGATAGCATGGGACTGGGATAACAAACAAAGAACCTATCAAACGACTCGTTCCTCTTACCATATTTTATTCTCCCTACGTTTTATCACCCGAGAAGGATAGTCTTTCGCCCTACGATAGTATCAGAAGCGATGCACATCACCATTAAATACATCGCATATAATTGGAGGCCTCTGAGCTCTGTGTCATAAACCCAACTCAATGTTTAATTACCGGCCCAGTATAAAGGAGATATAAACAAAAAAACCCCTATATATTACGTTGAAAAGAAAGTGATGCATTTTTCTAACATTTTTTAGATCCTCTTGAGAGACCCTCGATTGTTAGTATGAATGAAACCTGTGTCCTAAAGTATCTCTAATTCCTTCAGTAACAATAAGTTAGATATATAAACACTTGTTTCAACCCTCAAGAATTACATACTGATGAAGGGTATTGAAGTCATTGTATGGACTATGAACACAAGAAAGGCATAGCAGCCGCACTAGCTGTAAGAAACATTTACTCGGTTTATGGGAACAATGTTTCAAATGTTCGTAAGTGCTAACAATGATTTGATGAGTTTCCATCCTCAGAGTTTTATATCAAAGTTAGTCGACGTTTAGGAAGGCCGAAGTCAATTCATAAAAAAGCTTTCAACCCTGCGGTAATCTCCTGGGGATGTCAAACATGGTTAGTTCCATGGGACATTACGTATACCATTATGAAAATGTTTATGCTACTTTTATTATGTAAAATATAGTCTTATTACTGGTGTGGGATGTATCTACATATAATCCATGATGAACGGTTTGAATCGGTTTTAGCTGGTTGATATCCGTAAAAATTATTGAAATAAAAACGGAAGGGAGAGAAAATATAATTTATCAACTCAGAATTACGTGCATTTTAGCAAAATTAGGGGGGGCAAAACTGCCCATGAGAATAACACAGGGTTAAACATGTAGTAGAAATTAATCCACAAATCATGAATAGAGAATTGTTCAATACAACTGACGTGAGCATAATTCTTTCTTTCCAAAACCAGTTTTTTTCCTTTTAAGCATTAAAAATCTAGTGGAAAGATAGAGAAGTGTCAGTGGAAATCAAAGAAGCTTGTCCCATTATAAAAAACACAGTTTTTTTAGTTCTCGAACTTAAATGTATCATCAGGAAAAAAGCATTTACTTCTTTTTCAAGTTAATATTTTAGTTGAAATCTGACAAAAACAAATAGTATCATAGAATGTAATTTTTGAACACAAAAGAAGCAAATAATGTCGCCAAAATATGGAAAGCAATATAGAGAAGGAACAGTTAGGGTATTTATGGATGAAACTTCACTACAGATGATGTTTTTGACAAATAAATTCATAAGGTGATCTTTCTGCCCTGGTATTACAACAAGATTTAGGACTATGAAAAGGTTAAGCTTCAATGGCTCTGAAATATTTGTATCCGATAGTAAATTCAAATAACGAAAAATCAGAATTTAGAATTTTCACATTTTAATTGCAAATAACTTTTGTTTGTTTAGAAATCTTGTTTATTGTGATAAAATTATTTTTTTTTTCGAAGTTTTAACTAAACCAAATGTTAGAAAAAACGTTCTATACTAATTTCTTAGAAGTTTCAGAGTCTAATGCAAAAACTCACCGTTGAAATACTAATAATTCATAAATGTTCATGATGTGTTCGACCTTTTCTAAGCCCGTCTGCTCTTCTGGTGAAATGACTTAAACATAAAAGTTTTCGTGGAAATAAGTTTCAATGGCAAGAAATTTTTGCACTGATGAAATTTTGGCATTTCTCTCTCATTAAGTTGGCAAACTCATGTTTAGCAAACACATGTTGAAGCAACAGGTTGGCCCAGGAAAGAATTTTAAGTAACTTTAAGACTTAGCGCTACGTGTACAGTGAGGTGAAGCAAATATTTAGTAAATTTAAAAATATGTTAACGCACTTTCTGTCATAATACAATGTTATGACTTGTGATAAATACGTAATGTAAAATAATAAACATAAATGAAGCGCAGGACTATGAATTTTCTCAATTCTATATAATGTATAAACAAACAATACAACAGGAGTGAAAATAGTACATGAACACAGGAGGAATTGTTCAAAATGTTTGGTGGGAGTACTTCTATTTACCGCTAATTCACTTAAACGCCTCCTACATGTCTGCTTTAACTAAGTTCTGGCAGAATTTCCCATAAATTTGTGTTCTTTTATTTTTGGTGTTAGTCTTTCAACCACAAATCTTTGTCACTCGCTGCTTGCCGGCCTGCTTCTTAACATCCTTCAGAAATTTTCGATTGCATTTCACTCCAGTGATTGGCCAGGCTATGGCAATACATTAAGGTTGTTTTCTTTGATCCAATCACGGGTGGCATTGAGCGTACATTTAGGGGCATTGAGCGTACATTTAGGATAGCTTCTGTTGGAGCCACCATTCGTTTCCAAGCCTAAGTTTTCCGACTGATCTCAGTAAATTATATCCTGATATATTGCAGTACTTGGCCCTATTCACTGTCCCTGTGATTCCTTCTTGTAATCCTGCATCATTGACGGAAAACAACCCCAATCCACTACGTCTCTTCCGTTATACTCCACGACAGTAGGTATGCTATTATTTTTGTCATGAGAAGTTGTCTCGTCTCCATACATATATTGTATCATTATTATTATTTTTTATCTGATCAGAAAATTTATTTCAAAAAGTCATTATTAGACTTTAAATATGTAGTGTCTGGCAAACTAATCTTGATAACAAGGGAGTTTTCTTCAACAGTGGTGTCCCACAGGGAGATCACTTATTCCATTTTTCTGATGAAGTGCAGAACTGATTCTATTATGAACCCGAGTACCACTAGCCCCAAGATTGTTTTAAAGTAGTCTTTTTTTGTGCCGAAAGAATCATGTTGAAAGGTTAGAAGCATACAACTGCCACATCTGATAAATATTGTACAGAAGATGTCAATTTGTGGAACATTTTCACTCAAAACTCACTTCTATTTTTTTTCAATGTAACCTACTGTGCTGGCACCAACGTTCAATCCCTTAGGAGTGCTTCTATGGCTCTTATTTGCAAAATGCATTGTAACTGTACAACTTTTCAGGTTATTTGACAATTCATGTAATTTAAACTTTTTGCGTTGTTGAGAGATCGGTATCGAAACCATGACTGTCACCCAATTTTGCAACACACCGACCAGAAGTACTCTACACAGTCAGTAGAAATTTCTGAAATATTTCAGGGTCGCTATAATTTAAAAAATTTCGGAATAAACACTCATAAATATCGCTAAGAGAGCACTGAAACGCTACTTCCAAACCGTATTTTTATCATTTGTGTTTAAATTATGTATAAATGCATATTATGTATTCTTTCCAAAATTCATAGTTTTACTGTTTGGTAGTATTTTTCGTTTTACATTATGATTTTTTTTAATGTTGTCTTTACATTGTCAGAAAATGCATTCAAATAAAATTTGAAACTATCCAATTACTTGTTTCCATTCACTTCATGTACTGCCGCAGTGTAGCTTAAGACTAACGTGAGAGACACACTTATCAAACCAAAAGCTATGATGCTCATTGAGCTCAATCATTTGAAATGATAGCAAATGAAAACTGGAACAGTAGCATTTGTTTCATTTTCAAATTTAAACCATATATTTAGTACGAGTTTCTTGTTCCCAAATATTATTAAAGGTTAGACTGAATGAGTTCAAAAAAAATTCTCAATGACAAAGCAAAATAGTTTTAAGAACCGTTTCTTTCAATGTGGAAAATTTAAAGCCACAAAAGCTTACAGTTTGACTACTGTATTATGTTGATTGCCAGTCTCAGACATCGCAGGAACTAGTTAAAAACTACATGTGAAATATAACTGGGCAAATTTTACCCTCGATAGACTCTAGGAGCATCAAACGAGTTTCGAGACCCAGTTCAGAGCTTCATGGATTGCAATGAAAGGCAACGCATGAAAGTGTATCGTCAAAAAATTCTATTGTCTTGAGCTTGGCTAAAAAAAATGCATAGTATTGTTCTGGAAAACATGGTTTAAAATTGGTATTTCATTCGATTATTCACAAACATCTGCTACGGTGCCGTTAGGTTTAAAAATGACTAAAGTAGTATGGTGGATAAGTATCTTTCAGTTAACGTCGTTCAAAATAAATGTCAATGCCACTTATAATACGTGCATTCACGTTATAACGCCTCTGATGTTTGTCTGATCAGATCACTGTCTGATTTAGAGTCTCATTGTCATATTTTATTGCTATCTTCACCGTTTTTGGCAATTGTTTATTCATTTGTTCGGCAAAAAAATCTATACATCCAGCAGGTCGGCTGAGTTGACAAAATTAGCGATATCGTGTTACTTTTCTGTTTTTCGTACACCTAGTAGTCACGCACTTCGAAAAAAATTATTAAAATTCCCTTAAATTCGAGTCAATAACGCCGTAGAACGCCGAGAAGAGCGCTAGAATCCTGTGTCGCCTTTTTTGTGGAAATAAATACAGAAAATTACATCCACAAAGTTTGCCCAAACCAGAGCTTCTGAATTTTCTATTCGGTCCTCATGAAAAAGAATTTTCGCTGTACACAAACATTTCTTATTCGCAAAGACATTTTCCATGATTCATCCTGATCTCTATGTTACACGACCGTCCTCCCACCGTAAAACGCATTAATTTTGCTGAGTGATGGAACGACAGAGTCATTTTTATGGCTCAGTTTTATGGTTACAGTCTCAAATGGTTAAACGCCCTCGAGACCACGTTTGCTTTAAACAATTCCAAACATTCTCACCTGGATAGAATGGAACGTTTAAGGAAGAGTACGCAGCTGTAACTCTAATTGCTCCCACGAAATTACGTTATGCCGCTCAGTATCACCCTTCATGACTTCATAGAATTGTTAAATACATCCTGCAAAACCTAAAATTATCGGATGAAAGTTATTTCAAATCTTTTATTTTGATACACAATCCAAACAGACACTAAATATTAGTTGAACAATGCTAAAATTATTCATCCAACTTTTTCTCGTATTACTTTCTTTTATCACATCCCATAGACATAAGATAGTATGAGATCATACAAAATACATGTTTTATTTTTTAAGTTGTGTGTTCTTTGCTACATACTGATCAAACTTTATTCTGTTTTAAAGCAGTTTTTCTTCGGGAATTCAATGCACTTACAATTTTTTTTCATAGGACTGTCTGACTTATAAACTGTACAGTACTTGGCACCATAATAAAGAAATAAATTTAATTTGTTTGCATGTTGTAAAACTACTTTAACAGAATAGAGGACATGCGTACATGAAAGTTAAAAGCGACAGCTATGAATTTACCTAAATAAACACCAATTAATGTTATGCGTATATACATTAATAACTACTATTTGGTGTAGTGTGAACATCTATTAACTACGACCAATTGTATGTGGACATGTATGCTATTAAAGAAGCAAGTAACATTGACCCATGGTCAAATCATATTAGTAAATTTCTTCGTTACGTAGTGGAAAGTATAGGGCGGCTACTTTTACGAACCTTTTTCACTGGCTTCTTTAAAATAAACGGATGGATATCATTAAAATTCAATAGCCAGAAAGTGTATCATCGAGTGAAACAACAGTATTAGATTTTTGACAAGTAATGGTTTGAACAAGATTTGGTGTTAGAAAAGTGAAGCTTTTCACACCAAGATCACAGTGGCAACAATCAAATATGGATGCGGCTGCATGGTTCTTTCAGCTCAAGCAGGACTGGTAATTTGATTGCGTTCAAAGAAACAATTAAATCTGATGGCTACATGAAGATTCAAAAATGAGAATGACGAGCAATCAGCCTAAAATCTTAGGCTTTGCTGGTGGTTAAAATTCTAGCACGATAATGACTCCAAACGTTCATCCTAATGTGTGACAGCAGGCTTTCAGAAAATTAGTCTGTAACCAGTCTTTACCCAAATTCGTATGGAAATTTATAGCGAGAATTGTAACTTCTGATGCACCGTCAAACTAGTTTGGTATGGATCAAACCAGTTTTGGAACTTCTTATAGGGTAATCAGTGAACAAACCTCATTGATCAGAATGATGCTTTAGGCCTGTTTCTTCCCTGAAATCTTTTATATTTGTGGGTACGAACAGACTGTGCATCCCAATCATCACCGCAATGCGATGTATTGACATCGCACGTAGACTGTAAAGTTGCACAAACTAAGATTAGTAACTCCTCAGTGTGTGGAACTGGAGAGATTGAAGATAGAATGCTTGGATGGTTTATTTTATTATTGTTGTTGGACATTTTCAATGATATGCATCAATCATGCAGATATAACAATCATTAACATAGTTTATTTGCTTCCGCCAAATTCAAAGAGCTACAAATGACATGAATTACTTTATTCAGCTTTATCAGCTCGCCAGAGAATTTTTGCAGGGTCCACACATCATATGAGAGGCCCACGACTTTTCCTGATCTCTGAGGGTAAAATAAAAATATAAAGTATTGTTCATATAAGGTGAAATACTTCCTTTGAATATTGCGTAGTTTGTTGTCGACCCATAATACAAACATAACAAAAGCAATTAACTGATGGCTTGCAGTGTTTTGTAGGCATTTCTATTAGCATTTGAAACAAAATAATTCATGAACTTAGGAACAGAAATGTGAATGACACAAAAAAAAGAAAATTTGAGCGAAAATGAAATGAACCAAAAAGTGGTAAAACATTAATACTACAGAAAATCAATATTACCATTGTATTCAATGTAATATATTTGTAGGGTGAATATATGTAAATAACCTAAATATTTTTGGTAAATCAATGTGATATTAAATCATAATACAATTGAGATATGTATATGTTATTCGAGCTTTAATTGTATTAGCATGTTGTTGATAAAATGTTATGACTAAGCGCTCGACCAATAAATTAAAAATTACAACGTAGAATTTCACTTAGACTCGTATTTGCAAATTCAAGAGTTTAGTCTTACTTCTGGGACCACAAATTATAACATTCTGCTGTATGTGAATACTTCTGAAGTTATCGTTTGCTTGTAGTTTAAGATGGGCTTAGAATTTTTAATTCGAAGTTGTGCCTAAAGGGAATAATTATTTGCATCGCTGTATTTAGCTACTATAATGATATAAGGATTTACAACAACAATAATGTTACCACTAGCCGTAAGACCTTGGCGTTAAAATTTGAAAACCCGATTCCATGTACTTTGGATTCATACTGTACTCTGTGATGTATTGGAATAAAGGTAATTTTGACTTATTTAAGAATACCTTTAATAATGGTTACATATAAAAATTATCAAATGTTACTGCTGTCTGCTCCAAGAAATCCGTTTCATGCTCACCATAACTAGAAGATCAGTGATGGCCAGACCAGTCAGGAGGCAGTTGGTTGCGGACAGCATAGTTTTCCTCGTCAGAACCACAATGTTGATTATGTTTGCAACAGAGCCGAAAAGGCAGATGACGAGAGTGGTCCAGCCATGCACGGACAGGTAGCGGGAATGGAAGGTCGTCCACGCTGTCGTGTTGCAGTACTGGTGAAAAATATGTTCAAATGGATTAAACGATGTTACAGTTAACCAACATCATTCGGAACGTCAATTTGACGTAAATTTGGGTGGGACAAGAACAATAACTGTAAACTTTACTTAAAAGAATCAGTAACGCTTTTTCATGGGCTGTATTTAATATTTTGATTTCATTAATAGCTAACTGGTATTTCGTGAATAATGAAGCTTAGTTAAATTGTACTGGTGAAAGCTACAGAGATTATTGTATCTATTATTCCATTGTTTTTTGCATCAAGCCAAAAATGAAACAACAATCTTCTGAGAAATGGCTTGTTAGAGAACAAGCATTAAAAAGCTATGACCATAAGGGGTGGCCTACAAGTCACCGACGGGTTGCAATTTTAATATCCTCTATAATTCGAAACAGAAATGCATGAAATTTAAATATAATATAATTGAAACAATTGAGATTACTACAGGCTTGTAAATCTTTGCCACTCTATCGCAATGCGCATTCGAAATTGTATCTTTTAACTGGCTCCTATTATTGGCTTCGAACACCCCTGCTCATTCCAAAACTTGCACCAAAATAATTTCAAGGACTTGAAGCACCACTTCCCTAATTTCCATATTGATATCTTTCTTCCCTTGCTCTCGAATCTCCAGCTAATTCAAGTCAACTTTTTCTTACAGATATTCGTGTGAGAAGCAGGTAGCCCTAGTAAATTCCGATACATGAATTACCAGTTGACTTTGTCGGAATTTGAAATTATTCTCTCTACAAAGAACATCCATAGCAGTCGCAGTGGCTCTCTTACAGTGTGAGTAGTTGTTATATTCTGCTGAAGCCCCGTATGGGTTGAAGTATGGGCATGGTTGTGCGAAGTTGAAATTGACTAAAATTAACCTACGGCATTTTTCATGCGATGTTTAGAAGTATGAGAAAATTTGCCTAATACATGTTAATTCCCTGTATGTCCTCTACAATGCCTGTAATAACTATCCAATATGTTGCTAAAAATTTTATTTCTTATTGTTAGACAACTTTAAAAAACAAAAATGTAACATCGCGTAATTTTTGCGCACCCATTGCAATTTTAAAGTCATTTTCCAAGAAAAATGAAACACTAACAGTGTGCTAACGGAAATGTTGAACTAACAATCAAATCCGACAGGCTTTAGGAATACCAGTACGTACTTTGTGGCACAGCCTTCGTTTGCTATTAACGCTTTCAGTAACATAGAATGGTTTTTATAATTTTCTTGCAAACATCTGTAGGAAATTTGGGGAATTCTTTTTAGCACACTTTTTAGACCAGAGAGATTTCTTGGGTCTATTTCATGAACTCTTAGTTTGAATTCTCACATGAGGTTTTCAATGGTGTTACGGTCTGCAGACTGTCTTGGCCACTGCATTACCTTTATTTTATTCTGTTGGAACTACGATTTGGTGTCGTTGGCCTGCTGAAACGCCGATCCTCTTTGCAATCTCAGATCCGTTGCCGACAAAGAAACTATCTTCAAAAATATTGTGATCGTCTCATTCATTATACCTTCAATAATTTCAAGTTTGCTAGTATTTGCAGAGGAAAAGTAACCCCATACCACCATGCTGCCTCCGCCAAACTTTACAGTTGGGTTAGTATTCCTTGGATCATTGGCAGACATTGTTTTCCTTCAAACGCAGGTAACCCTATGCCGGTAAGCTAATTCGGTCCTCTTCTCGTCAGATCATTACACAGTGTCCAAAATTTTACGAATTTATTCTAATGAACATTGATAAATTGCAGACGATTTTTATAGTGAATAGGATCAACATGGTGTCTTTCTTAATGGTTGAGGAAGAAGCGTTTCGTCTCTGAGTAAATTTCTAACCGTGTTTTTGAGCGCTTTTGTCCCCGCATTTTCGAAATCCTTCTGAAGATCACATCGAATCATTAAAAGGGATCTTCATTACTTTGTGGGCAATGTTCTTGGCCGTACGATCTGCAATTTTAGACAGGAGTCCAAAACGTGCTAAGTTACAGTTGATTGACAATACATGAACGGACAAATTGTTGCACAAATAGTTGAAACTAGTATTTCTAATTTAATTGGAATTTTCTTGTGATCCAAGCGTCTATTACGGTTCAGAAAGTACACTCTGGTACGTTTTGACTATTCTTTAGAGTTAATCATAGTATAAATAAGAAATGATGTACGGTGCTCCTTATCCTGCAACCATCAAGCATTGGATGAGAGCATCTACTGTACTGGAACACCTTCACATTTTTATCTCATTTTTTTTAGATCTTTCTCTTCCTTTCAGTCTTTAGAAATTATAATATTAGTTTATTTTCATATTAAAGTTATCTTTCGTTGGTGTGTCGGATATTTTTTGCAATGTTTGTTCAACATTTTGTTAATGAAATTTTTATGTTCAATTTTTTCCTATAATAAGATTTTAAACTGGTACATGGTGTAAAAAATACAAGATACATATTTTTGTTTGCTTCACTGAGTTATAATTGTATTGAATACAAATTTTGGTGAAGTGTTGGATATTTATTACACCAACTGTACGTTAGATTGTAATTTCATGTATTTACCAGTAAGAACAAGGACTATCTGTAAAAGTGAGGAAGTTACTAAAATAAAAACTTCTCATTGACTGGTCGACCTCCTTATAATCTATATGGGGTTTACGAATGTTTTATTTTCCTATTCTAAACATCCATGGTCTCTACACTAGTATTGAGAGAAATATTTCGTTATCTGAACTAGCATTCGCCTGTCAAAACGATTCCTAGTCCCAAAATCGCAGAGTTCCTAGTACTAGCAGTCAAAGTGATGAGCTGCACCAATTTAATTTTTTGAGAGCTGAGTTTCAATTCCAATCTCCACTCTTTCATAGTAATTTTTGTTTGACTCTAATTACGATTCCTCAGCTCCGACTCTGAATCCACAGCCCCGCCGAATTGTTGAAGATGTTATTTTATCTCTCATGTTGAATTTCCTGTGGTTCAAAAATACTAATTCAACCAAGTGATGACTGAGGTTTCACCAACTTTTAAAGTAAACGATCACGCAAGAGAGATTGACACTCTCCAGGCACCTGACATTGGTAACTGTTTTTTTTGAGACTTGATTGAGTAAATCGGCAAAAAATCCATAAAAATATTAATAGTACATTTCAATATACATGTATTAAAATGTATGCATAATAATTATGATACAAAAGCTGATAGTATGTCTTAAATTGATTGGCCAATAGTACTCGCCGGTCTGATATTTTTTTATTTCGCAGCCCCATAGTATATATGTAAAAAGCTGGTGTTAATGTGTTAATAAACGGAGGACAAGTGTTTGTTTAGTGGAAATCGAATTGGGCACGAAAAGCTGCTTTGTGTCGAATTATTCAACAAGCATTAAATGAAGTGCCAGTATTTTTTAGAGTTGTCCGAACAAAAGTGCATCGCAGTGCTAATTTCATCGTCTGACCAACGCTAAATTTCATCGGAATTCGCCTGTAGCTATCGTCTTCTTACGATAAACCAATGACTTCTCGCTATAAAAGAAATGATTTATCGTCTGAATTGGTGTCGTGAATGTCCCATATTATCGTCGGATTACCGTTCATTCACCAGTCATTGGTATAGTTTGTACAAAGTCCGATGATTTTTAACTGGTTATTTTTACCATCGGACAGACGATAAATCAGAATCGGAATTGTCGTAATTTACTGATAGATTTCGATGCTTCCAAAAATGAATATTTTTCAAATCAAACAATAAATCTATCAGTAAAATTTCGACTATAATTTATCGTCGGTTAGATGGTAAAAATAACCATTTTTCAACCGGTTATTATCGTCGGACTTCAAACAAATTACGATAATTACTGATAAATTAACGGTAATCCGACTACGATATGGAACATTTGCAAAATAAATTCTGACGATATATCCTCGTTTTATCGTAAAAAAGCATCAGTTTATCGTAAAAAATCGTCGGTTTATCGTACAAAAAATTATTAATTACCAGTGAATACTGACGAAAATTAGCGTCGGTCAGACGATAAAATTCGGATTGGAATGAAGTTTTTTTTTATGTATGGAGGACTGTCTCAAAAGATTAACGAAGCTTACAAGCAATCAGTTTCCAAGTCCTTTTTATGAGCCTAGAAAAGTGTCTCGGAAACTGACCGCCATGAAGCGATTTCCGACGAAAGCTGAAATTACCATACCTTAGTGTTCTTCATTCCAGTTCACCATGGTATGGTTGTTAATCGCTTCAGAGAGCTACTGCCTCTGCTTTAGTAATATTCCGTCTGAACAGCTGGATTTGTGCTTCGTTCCACTAAGTGATTATCCTCGTTAAATCTGAGGCCTTATTATGATTTCTGTCACTTCAATGAAAGACTTATTGTACCATTAAGCCCCCATTCATAACCTTAGGTGAAAAACAGACATGACTTTATAGGTGCTTATATGCATTTTCAATATGCATGCTCGTGTTCACGTAGTAGAATTTTTCAAAATTATTACTGCTCTGATTGAACGTAAGCATTACCGCTATATTCGTGCCTTCCAGTTTTATTAGTAGGAACCTGACACATCTAATGCTGCACACTCACCCTTTTTGTAGGTGCTACACACTTTCGGGCAGGAAGTGTTTGATATACAAGTCTCCAGAATAAATGTGCAAATTGTAACCGCTTACCGTAAATTTCAATGGAAGAATTGTTAATGTTTCTTAGCAAAAGCTTTGATACAAGCCGAACTTGGCAGTTAGAATATAAAAGAAATGATTTTAAATTATGTTCTGCTTCTCTGTTTTCCGAAGTTGGAGGTCTACAGCCGGCTCAACAGATCCTGAACATCAATTTCTTTGGGCAAAGAATCATCAGTCTACTGATGTGCTCACTGATGTGTGAGGCAGTTGCAAAGCTGTTTGGAATCGGGCTTTCAAGAACATTGAGAATTAATAAAAATAATCTCAGTAACAATTATCAGTGGATCTCTGCACTGAATTAATGTTTGACTCTATTCATTGAAAAAGAATTTGAGAATATTTTCCACCATGACACTATTTTTTATAACTTGGAGGCAAAATTGTTTTCTAAAAGAACTGATGACTTAGATATACTTCAGGTCACATACCACTCTGAATGTTAGAAAGAGTCTCTGTTCTGCGAACATTGTGTAATTTTATACTGACAGTCCCTAGCCAACTTGTTTTGCAGAGCTGAGTGGCCTTAATTCGTATAGCTACAAGAAAATTGCGCCGTATTGCGCTCATAGCAAATATAATTCTCTCTTACAAATGAAACTTATGTTAATTGAACTTGCAAATTTATATACGGTATAATTTGGTGCTACTATTGTGCGAAGCAGAAATATTTTACTCGTCCCACGATATAGTCATTCCTATTTCATTCACTAGCTCAGCTATGTATTTTTGGGTAATTTGAGATACAGGCAATGAATGCGTCCAAAATTAAACCAAGATTAGGCTTGGCTCGGAATCAACAGTTTCTTTATTTCCCCAACTGTTTTGGTAGTTACGTTCGAGGAAATTCACAAAACCATTTCAGGAACAGATTTCATCATCACTCACTCTTTCTGTACAAGTATGATAGAACCTAGAAAAATGAGTCACTCTCTGCCATTGAACACACAACAAAAGAACTTCTTAGCTTATTCTTTCTTGCTTCGATTGAATCACCTCAGTATGAGCCAAAAAAACGTTGTTTTTTGACTTATTCTATTGCTGGAGGAGATCAGTTCAATGTACAAGAAATGAACGTGGATACTGAAAAGTAAAGCAGTAAGAGAAGTAATATTCATAATACCACCACCGCGTTGAGGCAGCTAATGTCAATGTTAGCGGAGCAAAACGTTTCATCTAGTAGGTAGTTCTGATCTAGGAATGCATACTTCGGAACAGGATCCAGTGGAGATGAGGGAACAAAATCGATAAGTATTTTTATGTCAGTATTTCACGATAAAAACTCATATATACGTTATTATTAATATGCCAAATTGAATGAAGTTCGTCTGACAAGTATTCTGTTGTTCTGTTGCTGTTTTCCTGCCGTGTATCTTAGTTATCAAAGAAGTACGCCTGTGTGAGCGACTAACAGGTTCAGCTTTGATAGTGAACTCAGAAAGTTTCGGCTAAATTTGTTCAAACGTTTCTTCATGAATTTTTAACACTGTATTTTTCCACGAATTGTCATTGAACATGGATTTAAACTCTAACCATCAAAAGTAAATACTGTTCACTGAAGCAAAAAATTTGATTGAGTTCACTCATCTTTTCTACAAATATCTTCTACTGAAGCCCACTTAATAGTTATTTAAGATTGCATATAATTTACCACCACTTAATTAAGACATTTTAAAGGCAAGATCCATTCTCAGTAAATAATCTGAAAGCAACTAAAGAAAATCACTCTTTATTCAACACGGATCGTCATATATATTATGAAAATACTCGACACTGACATACTTTGAGGTTCCGGAAATTGAAAACAAATGTCATTTTCACAGAAAAAATTATGTAAATATGCAAAATTCTAACATTGAAAGTTTACTATACTATACGAAGTAAAAATCATTTAAAATATTTCTTAGGTTTAGAAATTCTTCACACATTCATTAAAAATTTATGAGCCCCCGTATACGATGATCTACTATCCATATATATATATATATATATATATATATATATATATATATATATATATATATATATATATATATATTTTTATATATATTTTTATATATATATATATTTATATATATATATATATGTGTGTGTGTGTGTGTGTGTGTGTGTGTGTCCGTGTGTGTGTATGTGCGAAATATACATACAAACATTTCAAGCTTTAAAACATTTTATAGCATTTTAACACAATGCTACAGTTAGGAAAATCTTGTTCATTACCTTCTTAGCTGCTTTCAAACTTCTCTGCTGCATGCTCTCTGATAGGTTTCATCTCTCCTCTAAACCAGTGGTCAAAAAGACTGAGGACATTAGCAAAACAAACACATTAGCAATTGGCGGCTAGCAGGGACGTTGTTTTCCTTTCATTTATTTTGATGGTTTCACGTTCTTGAAAGTGATTGGTTATCTTAGTGAAATTATTACGCTGATACTTATTCTTAGCTTCTTAAACTATTTACTGCTTGATGTACATTTTCCTTTTAAATGCTGTTGGCAAGCGTTTTGCTACAAATTTCGTTACTATCTATTTACACTGGTGTTTGGTGTACATTTTTGTCGATATTGGCTTTTATTTTCAGACTACTGGAAGCCATCTAGACTAGAATTCGAAAATACATCTAACGTTGTTAAAAACTTCATAAACATTCTTTAGATAACAATTATGAGCGCACTCACGATGTCCTTGAATTACAACTAATTAAAGTTATTTAGCGACAAATCCAAGGGATTTTTAATTCACTTCTTTAGTTCTTGTGTTTCTGTGAGCCTCATATAACAACGGAGCAAAGACGCAATTGCATCACTGTGTACGAATAACACAGAACTAAAGAATCGAAAAAGTATTTACTTATCATCAATATTTCCTTATCCTTCATATGAAACCGTCGGTTTTCGGTCAACTTTAAACAACTTTGAATGAAATATTAAAACTTTTCCCCCACTTTTACACGTTATATTTTCAAGAATAGATTTTGTAGTGAAATTTCACTCTCCCCAGCATATTCATAGCAACTATCATATTTTTCTGACTATCCCCTCAATTTGTTTGTTTTGTTTGTTTCCCTCACTAAAAAAACGCATTGACTGTAACGAAGGGTGTGAAAAATATGTATGCTCTCCTATGAGGTTGTTCGCATATTCAATTTTCGTGTTCCACCTCATGGTTAACATATATAAAAGTGAGGAAAACTGAATATCTGTTATCCTGAAGCATAGGTAAAATTTGGTTTTGAGTCAATATTATACAATGGAAATTACTTATGGTAGTGAAAATATTTAATCTCTATTTTAATTTTTGTTGCTGTCCAGAACCTCATTCTATTTATAAACTAAATTATGATGACCAAGTGTCAGAATTTTGGAGTTTTTGCCTTTTTAATGAATTCAAGTCATTTGCAAGTTCTGCTCTTGATAACCACCGAATTGTTGTAAACTACCAAATTACAACTGAAGACTATTCAAATTATTTTGGAGCTTTCTAAAAAATTGTTAATCAAGAGAGACGCCGTCAGAATAATGTGAACAATGAAGCAATATTTTCCACTCGAGTGTTCAGTTATTTGAGTTCTGTGATCGTTTGCATTATCGTGATGAAAGAGGACATCCTCTCCGAAGACTCAGGAGAGTGGTTTTCGACAGAGTGGTTTTCAAGCGGTAAAAGTGATTACTGTTGAGATTAGTAGTCATTTCTTATTCATCACGAGTATATGTACCAGGTTATCCCATAAGTTATGTTCTATTTAGATTCATTGGAAATTTTATACGATTTTAGAATGCCAAATAGCGTCAAATAGTATTTATTGTGGATTCAGACACGTTTTATTCCATGAGTTATATTTTTTCATTCTGATGGATTCTGCAAATAAAATTTGAATAATCATACCCATTAAAATGTGGAAATATCGATGGAGTATTTGCATAAGGAACATAATGCCTTCTAAGTAAACGATGGGAAATCATCAGTTGAAGCCACTTGAAATATTTACTAAGTGTATGGAGAAGAATGTCTGAATGATAAACGTTTGCAGAAGATGGTTTGCAAAATTCATATAGGGAGATGACAGCCTTGAAAATGCAACCCAAACCAGACGTCCAGTTGAGTTTGATCCAAATTTCTTCACGGTTTCACTTGGAAAAGATCTTCCAGTATCAGTTGAAGAATTGGTAAGGAAGTTAGGTTCAAATCATACTTCTTTTAACGACATCTTAAACAACTTAGATATGTTCCAAAATTCAGAAAAAGGGAGTCTTATAAATTGCCTGATGAAATATGTAAATCCCGAGTTAAGATTCACTCATCTCTTCATTCTCGTAAACTCTATTTTTCGAATATATTTATAACTCATGAACGAAATTAATATTTTTATTCAAATGTCGAACGTCATAGACAACGGCTCGGTAAAAGGATATCCCCAAATCACAACTTAAAGAGGAACTTCGTGCGAAAAAGGTTCTTCTCTCGGTTTGGTGGGAGAGCAAATGAGTCATACATTTTGAGTTGCTACACCAACACTCAAGTTTTCTGTCAACAATTACAGCCTTAAGACTTCGCTTCGAAGAAAAAACTGGTTTAATGAATTGAAGATGTGTGGCCCTCTATCAGGATATTACTTGACCTCAAATTGCAAAAGTCACATCAGAGAAGGTCAAGGAACTTTTTTGGCTGAAAATTGTTCATCTGCCTTATTCTCCAGACCTTGTTCTAGGCTTCTACTTGTTCCGTAGTTTACAGAATAATTTGAATGGATTTATGGATGAAGCCCTCTCGATTATTAAGTTGGTTGGTATCCTATACAGATTCTCGAACGGTCGTGTTCGACATTCGTGGTAAAGAGCCACTTTTCATCGTTTTTATCGCCAGTAGCAACCCTATTCAATATGATCGATCTAAAGATGTCAAAGCAGCGGCTCGGGAACACCAGTATGCTGTACGAGATTTTCATTGAGTGCTTATACGGGAACCATTTTTCAATCAGTGAAACCCTGCCTGAATTTTTCTGTTTCCCTATGATAGTTGCGTAGGTTAAGTGAATCTATTAGGAAGTACTCTAGAAGCAGCTACGTAATTCACTGTGATAACAGCTGTGACTGCAATTTTTTGAACGACGTTGCCTGACCTTGTCTTACATACTAAAATCAGCATTTTTAAAATTGGAAAAACCCTCCAGCGACTTGTTTAATTTACTGCATAATTTCAAAACCAATCTGAATAAATATTACTGCCTGACTTGAATTTCCATTTTTATAGAACTCTGAAAGCATAAAATATTTACCATGACCTTTAGAACAAACGGACGTTGGGGCTCATACTTTCAAATTATATGAGTAATAGTTTTACCAACAAAAAATGTAAAAATTTTCATTTCAACATTCGTAGGCAATAAAAAGAGGCACTTCTTAATAAATGTTATTGAAATGTCTTGTCGATAAAATCTGACATTTTTTGGTTTAAAAAATAAATAAACATAAACAAAGTTACCTAATAGTATTGCTGACAGAAGACTGAATGGCTGTGAATCCTTCTCAGGAAACCACAATGAATATTGTCAGGCTGTCACTGTCGTCTACATCAGTGTTTCTGAAAGTGGTCCATACCGCCCCCTGGGGATGCTGAGGAAATGCAAAGGGGTGGTAGGAGTGTATGCCTTGAATGAGGGGCGTATATTACTATATAATATACAGTAATATAATCATTAAGGGGCGGTGGAAAATCAAATGGTGTCCTAAGGGGGCGGTGATTGAAAAAACTTTGAGAAACACTGGTCTACATCAACAAAGGATTGACAAGGTATAAGGGTAAAACACAAACTGCATCACGAAAAACATTTTCTCTTAGAAAATGAGAGCCATGGTGCACAAAAATGACCGCTGGGATATCCTTTCTTTTTGTTCCTTCATGTATGACGTACTATTGTTGTCAAAATGAATTAGTGATTGTACAAAATACACAGGGTTGAGTTTCCTATTCCATCATACACATCCCCACGTTCAACACCTAAACATCTTAAATGAAATGCATAGTGTATGAAGATTTATGAAGACCCTCTATAGAATTACACAAGCGAATTAATTGTATCACAAAAATCTATCATCTAAATACTAAATGCTCAGGAATAAAAACGTATCAATATAAACTTGTTATATTGAACGGAGCAAAAAAATTAATTCCGTGTATTGCTGAGCACTCATTTCATCCCCATTATCGTAATAGTATCAGCAATCGTAGTAGCAGATTTATAACAGACACACGAGAGTTATTTCAAAGTCACATTCCAAAATTTCGGTATGACGCGGCTGTAAATTGCTTTCATAACACCAAAACTCCGGACTCTACGTGATCACCGTTCATTTTCCATGTTAAAGGACAGTATCCGTTCTGTGAGAAGTGCCAAAAATGACTGGAAAAGTTTTATCCTCTGTGACGAGAACCACTCTTTCCTCCATCATAGAACGAGAAAACACCAAGAGTCGTGACTGTAATATAAATCATTGCAATGACAGAACTGCCATAGCATCGCAACAAGCATGAAACATGTATATTGCAAAGACAGCTAACTAAATTATCGTTTTCTTTCATACTAAATGTTTTTTCTCCTATTTTAATCGTCTCACGAACTATTTTCAACAGAAACTACCGTATAATTTTTGATTACATTTTCATGAACAAGCTTGTGCATTGAAACATTTTTGTTACCAAAAACTAACAAGCATCCATCGCGCAGAACCACTACTACAGTAATATAAGTCTGTACTACAATAATGGTGTACAGTATATGTAACGTAAACAGACAAGAAAAACGTAAAGTTGTATCCAGCTAAATAACTTTTCTCATTATTCTTTTATTGAGTTTTATCGAAACATTATGCTGAAAATCAATTTGTTACTGTGCCATCAATTAAAGAAAATGATAACGTTTTCCCAACATGATCTTTAGTACCTGTATACACAGAAATACTTAAAATCTTTGTGAGGAAATATTCTGGAGTAGGGAAGCATATCTATTGCATAGTTTAACAAATGATTATGGAAGCTGTAACTTACGACTCTTGCTTCCCAATGTAGCCACCGATCAAATCTGTGCAAGCACACTTAAAAATCAATAAAATGTTGTCAGTATTTTTGATTACCTGTTTCCTTCACTTAGCTTAATGATCTATTCAGATACCCATTTGGGTTCACCCAGATTATGGTTCACATGCCGTCTTTGGATTCACTGGGGCTGCTCACGCCTCGATGGGGTTGCCGACTACACCCCTTCCTGGTCTTGCCCGTCCTGCTCTGGTCAACTCCGGGCCTCTGCCTCGCGGGGAGCCAGAGACACCCCACTCAGCCCAACCCCTAGTCCACCTAACNCTCCCCCTACTCCAATTTAATTGTAATGATCTCCAGCATTGCTCTTCAGAACTCACCCGCTTGATGTCCACTTATTCTTTCCTCATAGCTGCCATCCAATAAACCAAACTCCCTCTCCTCAAAACCCCGCCTTTTTCCCTTCTATTCCTTCGTCCGTTGCGACAGACCACCGGGCCGGCGGGTTGGCGGCTGCGGTCTGGCTCTCCTCATGCACCACTACATCCCATACTCCTTACTAACCTCCAATCATCTCTTCCCAGGCAATGACACAATAGAACACCAATCCATCACTATCACATTAGATAACAGTCCCTACAGAATCTACAACATTAATATACCTCCTTTAAACCTCCTGCGCTCCTGATAAGTCCCCTAACATTCCCTACCTCCTCGATCATCAAACGGACCTCAACATCATCATAATGGGAAACTTCAACGCTCACAACCCTGCCTGGTTTCCATTAACAAACAACGCCAGGGCTGAAGCAAGGGGCATCAGCGTAATCAGTGTCATCGATTTCAAACCATTTATTCTTCTCAATCAAGATTCCCCACCGCGTCCCTTCCAACGGCAATCCTTCTTCCCCTGATCTCACCATCGTCACACCCCTCATTCGCCTGAACTTTGACCACCTCCCCATAGCAATTTCCGTCACCACCAACAAACCCCCCAACAACCTCCCCGCAAAACCTTCACCAACTTCCACAAAGCTAACTGGGAAGCCTGCACTCCTCACACTGAAAATATTTTCCCTAATGCCTCACTACCCTCCTACTGCACGCAAGAGGAGGTTTTCATCAATCTTACCCGCCAAACTGCCACCCATCGTTTCATCCCCAGAGGCTGCAGAAAAAGTTTCATCCCGAACCTTCTTCCCTCTGCTATCCCCCTCATCAACCAACGAGACCTACTTTGCTCCTCCAATGCCAACGATCCCTCTCTCCTTGACCTCAACAACATCAGCTCTGCCATTTCAACTCACTCCCGCCAGACCTACAACGAAGTCCAGTCCCATACCCTACAACAAAATCCCTCCAAATTCTGATCATTCCTCAAATCCCTCACCGGCAAATCCAACAGTCAAAGCCCCCAACCAACCCATCAGTTTCGTCAACCGAGTCACCACCTCTAACCCCATCATAGCTCAATGCTTCTGCCGTTAATTCACAAATGTTCCCCGCTTCCGACGTAAGAGACCATCCCTCAAGATCTTTACATCTATTCGCAAACTTCATCTCCTAGATTGATCCTTCTTCTCACCGACGACCAAACTGAGGAAGCTATCAAAAATTTCCACCGCAGCCGATCCGGGCAGCCTCACTATACTCTACATCCCTCACTTCAGCTTTTCAGGCACAACTTATCTCACCAACACCTTCAACC
>VCRD01001045.1:148408-175851 GCA_006783055.1 Trinorchestia longiramus | reverse complement strand
TTGATGATAATGTGGAAGATAATCCTATATTCATGCAGGATAATGCCCCCATTCACACAGCTGGCAATGTCAAAAGGTTCCTCGGGGGGTATAACGTTCCATGCTTGAACTGGCCTGCCCAATCACCAGACTTCAATCCGATTGAGAACGTATGGCACTACATCCAAAAACAGCTACGCAACGATAATATTCGTAATTTTGATGAACTGTGGACAAAAATTAAAGAAAAGTGGGACGCCCTTTCACTGGAGTTTTGTCCCAAACTAATCGAGCTAAGGCGGAAGAGATTGCGAGCTGTCAAATCACAGAAAGTTTATGCTACTAAATATGGACTATTTTACTTTGTTGCAATTTTGTACTAATGTTTCATTAAAATAACAGTTTAGCATTATGCGGAGTTTTTTGCCTTCTTGATGTTGTGTTTTCTATGTAAATTGACGTGAATTGAAATTCGAATATAAGCATACAATATTAAAGAGGAATCAACGCCGAATCCAATGGTTTATAGGTTGTTTTGATCAGTTACCGTTAATTTAGCGTAATTTACAAGTTTCAAGAAATATTGGCAGTGCAGACTTTCTTTTTGGCACCATTGTATGTTTAGTTCTGCATTATTAATTGATTTGTTTTACTCTGGAATCTGACTCAATATAACATTAGTCACATTTTCCTACATAATGCGCCTTCAATTACTCGTAGAATTGTAAGTGCGCCCAAAGTAAAAAACGTTTGAGAACCACTGCTTTAACCTTTTATGTGCCTACACTTATGCGCAATCGAAGAGGCCAGGCCTGACAGAGAAGAAAAGGCACTTTATTTATTTGAGGATGAAGAAATGAAATAAAAATTAAGTTAGCAATGTTTCCAAAGTTACCTAGTAAGCAGGACTCCTAAGTTTCTTACTGATTACCGGACAGATGGGTAGTGCAATGAAAGTTCAAAACAGGGTGACTGATCAAAAGCACAAAGGAAAAGAATTAGCATGGCAGAAAGGCAGATCCATTTACTAATACACATAATACCTCATCACGTCATTTACCAACATTCATTTATTACATACAGACCCTAACGGTTTCGCTGCAGCAGCTCATTTGCATCAACTAGACTGCATTAAGGTCCAACATATTCTAAAACACGCGTTTCTTTCTTTTGGTGAATCTTAGGATGGAATAAAGGTTTTGCATGATTTTAAACATCAAAATTAAAAGTAAAATAAATGATTTATTATTATAGTTATTTTTTATCCTTCAGAGAAGCTCCAGCTTTGTCCAAAATCGCTGATTACCCATCAATCAGCTTGACCATGTTTTATAAAATAATTTGCAGTTTTAACTCGATAAATTTTTACGCATTTTAGAATTGGTTCTAAGAATGCATGGGTTTCTATTGGGATAGTAGCCTATACGAAAAGAGGTAAATCAGTATTAACCGCAGATAACGCAACTGCAGTGGCTTCACATATGTGGAGGAATATGGCGTCCTGCTTTAGCCAATCTTAAAGGGATCATAATTTATAAAATCTCTGTGCATCCCCATGCAGCACAAGTGCTTGAGGCTTGCGGATGAGAAAAACTACTTCAGACACCTCACTTTCACGATGGGGCTTCTTCTAATTTTCAATATTCTTCCTCGGTTTGGATGATTATGTCTGAATAATACCACACATTCTGCAGACAAAGTAACAAATGATGTGAAATAACTCGTAATTGATTCAGAACAACACATATTTTTTTAAATGATATGACAGAAAACTGGTGGTTGTTGCGTACTAACACAGGTTGTTCTTGTTGAGAAAGGCGAAAATCATATTAAAGGTTAAAATTAAACTAACTACGGCGTTAAATTAACTGTAATGAAAATAATGCGTTCGAGTAAGAAATGGGGAATTTTCAGATATTAGGCTTTAATGGGGAAATCTGTAACACTTCAACAGTGAAGCTTAAGTATTAGGCAGGGTTAAAAATTCACTTGCAAACAGGGTATCAGCTTACGTGTATATTGGCTCTACTTCGAAGGATTCAATTTATGACCAACCGGCATCTCTTCGAGAGGAACACAAATGTATACAAGTTTGCAGAAATTATAAGCTTAGTTATTGAACAATGAATTCAGGCCATTAAAAGCATGCAAAAAGTTGATGGGCTAAAAGCGAACAGTGTGAGAATATTTTAGCCTCATTTTAACACGAACGAAAAAAGTTAGATGTAAGGGAGTCTCAAACAAGGGACAGCCTCTTTTCAAAAAAGTCTTAAATTTGGTTGGCTACAGTAAGTAAATGAATGAAGGAAAAAAGGAGGTAGGGACCAGCACGAAAGAGGAAGTGTGAGGACAGTTGCAGGACAATCGTTGGAGAGTGTAAATAAAAAAGCCCAATTGGGAGTGTGACAAATCAAACAAAAGTTCATTTATCATAGTATGGAGATGATAGTCCAAATAAAGTAATAAGTGTGCAGCTGATGAAACCAGCAAAGGATTTACCATTCAAAAGAACCGCGTGTGGAATTAAGCACATTACATCACGGAAGTAATCAACTGTTAAACCTTGGACAAAAACCGGGGATCCTCGACAACTGATCTAGAAAGAGTGAGTCACATACGCTCAAAATGATATAAAAAATCCTTCATTAGCTGGATATATTCCTAGGCTGAATACAATTCTGAGAAGGAAATTGTCAGAGGAAGTAGATGACGATGTTAAAGTTGGAAGAATGGGGATGGAAAAAATGAAATAAAGGCAAAATGAGTTGGAAATTAATGAATCCTCGATGGATCGTAACAGGGAGACATCTCACAGTTTTTCGCAAAAGAAAACATCTTCGCAAGCACCGAGGATTTTGTACAACTATGAACTCCGATTGGGGGAGGAAACCCACCGGATAACTGTTTGATGTGCAGGTTGTTTGAACTGATTCATCAACAATTAATTAAAGGGACTCTAACATCTTACCGCGAACCTATAACATTATTGTTGGTAATTTTAAATTGTCGGGCCTGGGGCCAATTTATCGAGTGTTAGTGAAAAGATTCGGCGTAACATTCATTAGGCATACTAAGTTAACATAGTGTTAGTAGTTGTGTTGCATAAGCCATTGCAGAAGAGGGCTCTCACATGACCGGCCCGTCGTAGGCTCAAGGTAAATGATCGGGCATTCCATTTTCTCGACGTAGTGTTTGGTGATGACAAAAGCTTCTGTAAAACATAAATTAAATGTGTACTGGAGTATCACAAGCCGAACTGAGATCTGAAGAAAAGTCAGGTGTGAGGAAGAGGAAGACTCAGAGACTAATTACTAAACTATTAAATAATACTCGTATGTTCCGTGCATACCGTGGATAATTACATGTTAGCCGATTCGTGTGCACATTGTTTTAGGCCTTGTTTAATGCCATACGTGAGTATTGTCGATGCAAGTTTCAATACATTTTGTGTGAGTCAGGGAGTTAGTTTTTGCGTTATTACCAACAATGGATTTTCGTAGAGGTTTCTAGAGATTAAAATTAAACACATTGTGTCACTCTGTTTGTCTATGGGCTTACCAAACAAATTTTAGGTCAGCCGGGACACAAAGAAGCTATTTTGTTAATTTCTTTCTCCAGACGCATCAAATGCTCAGTTAACCGCAATACCAACATGGGGGGGGGAATTTCGCGATATCACCAAGTGAAAAGATAAATAGAACTTGTGTTATAACCTGATATTTTCTTCAAACATGTCAGAGTAAAAACATATGAGAAGCAGTGCTTGTGAAGGTATACTCAAAATTTCATATTGTAAATTTCCTTACGTCTTATTCAGGCTATCAGTAGTTCATTTACGAAACCTCAATCTAGGTTCTAATCAAACTTACGTCTAGGTAGAAGGCGGAGTATAGGGAAAAATTCCATAATCCATTAAAAGTCCTTGTACAGGTGTTCGACAAAATATGCTAACACCGAGCGAAATCTATAGCTGAAAAGAAATGTTTTTTAATGAAATGTGTAGATGGCTCTGATACTCTCGCCTACTGACGCCACCTATACAACGCTATAAATACGCTGAGCAGGTCAGTTGTTGTACCGTTTTAAACACATGCACCCAGACACAAAAAGGAAGCTCTACCTGGCCTACGTACGATCAGCCCTCATCTACCCAGCCATCCCACTTCACACACTATCACCATCCTCCATCTCAAAACTACAGAGCGTTGACACCTCACACCACCACACCTAGCATCAATTCCCCTCTAGACAACCCTTTATAAAGACCACCTACAAGATCAAACCCCAATGACAAACCCCCACCACTCAATACATGTGCGCAGAGCGCTCATTTCTATTCCCCTCCTAATATCCCCTCCGTTTCACCTCTTTACTTAGGTACACCCTGTGCCAAACTCTCTCTCAAATGTTTTCTATTGGTACCGACCGACCGACCTGTTGTCGGGGCACTATTGTGTGAAGTTGCAATTGCATCATGCCAGAGCTAACAGGCTTCGAACGCGAACGAGTAATTGGAGCGCATATGGTAGGGGCTTCTACTCGTATTGACAAGGTAGCCGAGATGTTCAGTGTTTCAAGAGGTACTCTATCAAAAATTTATTTCGTGTATTTGAAATACGGAGAAGCATCATCCGCTAAATCATAGCTAGGACGAAAATGTGTCTTGAGTGACCGTGACAGACGATCATTAAGGAGAATTGTGACGAAAAAGAAAACAAAACCACAGCTGGAAAAGCTACTGCTGAAATGAATGTCGTGCTCACAAATCCTGTGCATACCAAAACAATAAGAAGAGAGCTCCGAATTTTTGGCTGAGCTGTAATTCAAAAACATTCTTTAGTGATGATAATACCCGCAACAGGAAAAAACGGTGTATAAGCTATAAAACCTGGAATATAACATAGCGGAAGACCGTAATACGGTCGGATAAGTCTGTTTTTACCCTTCTTTCACTTCTGGAACGAGTTTACGTCTGACGAACGCAATGCCAGGCCTGTAATCTAGACTGCTTGTTGCCAGGAGTGAAACATGGCGGGGGTTATGTGATCCATATCGTGGTTTTCTGTGGGCCCCGTGATGACTCTGCATGGGCACATTACTGCTAAGAATTATATGAATATTTTGACCGATCAAGTCCATCCCATGGTGCAAACTTTGTTTCCCAATTGTTATAGCGTCTTCCAAGAAGACAACGCCCTTGTTTACACAACTCACATTGTCCAGGACTGGTTTTCTGAGCACGCACATGATTTGTCACATCTCCATTGGCCATCACAGTCACCAGACCTTAATATTAATGAACCTTTGTGATCTGCATTGGAAAGGAAAGTGCGTGGTCATTATTCACCGCCATCATCATTATCTGAACTTGGTATCGTTTTGCGGGAAGAATGGTACAAGACTCCCTTGGCAAGCACATAGGAACTGTATTTATTCATTCAAAGAAGACTACAAGCTATTTTGAATGCCAACAGTTTTCCCAACACCATATTTGGCAATGAAATATGTTTTTAGGTGTTTCCATATTCTTGTCCAACCCATGTATAATATGCCTTGCCTGATAAGTATAGATCTATGTACGTAAATAATAATTTTTATTTATCATAATTACCTGTTTGTGCTTCCAAGAATATTTTTGTTTTTGGTTTCATTAGGCTATGACATTATTAAGACATCCCGATACTGCTGGTGGAGTTTTTGAGATGCTATTTCACTGGTTGATCCATCTTAATGTTCGTTTCGTCAATGAGAATTGAACTCGTATCTTTAATATTCTCATACACTCTTGAACAACAACGCCCTTCAAATCTTCGTTTTATTTTTGTTCGTTGAGTTTGAAAATTAGTTATCTCACGGGTTTCATCATTTTGTTAAACAATTTTAGGACCTAATATTTTGGCTATATGTAATTGACTCTAATACGTACTCCCCAATATTTTTTGTAGGAAAATTCTAAAATTTCCAAATTGTGATTTTCCCTGCTGTTGGGTTAGTGGTGATGGTTCTCGTAGCATCTGCTGTTCAAGAATTGACTTAGCTCCAAAAAGATTAACAATTTTAAAACAAACCTGAAAATGTAGAGTGATGTCTTTACACTTGTAAACTTAACCACTATCACTGGGCAACATGAAAACAACTTCGAAAACGTTCCTTTGACTTTTATATGAATCGATTTTAGAGTATGAATGAAATACATTTTTTGATTGAATGTTAAAATAAGATAAACGATTTTTCATTTGAATTGATTACATTCTTTATAAACCAGCCTGTTCGTGATTCAGCAGGTCGTAAGGATTCGAGCGAATATTTGTGTCGTGTGTTGTAAGTGCATTAGCATATTATTGTTCGAAATATGAAAGCTTGAAACCACAACTCTTGGTTTTTGACAAAATCTCAACAAATAATTTGGATCTTCTTTTTTATGATTTATTTTAATAGCGAAACCTCTCCTTAACGCTGCTGTTGGGAGCGAAACTCGACAAGTAGAATAATTTTCAACGTATATATATGAATTTTTTTAAAATTATTAATACATTTCACTCACAGAACATGCGTTTATTCGGGACGACAGACTCTTTCAAAGACTCATATTAAAAATAAACCTAAAATAAAGCTGTTAATAATACCCACAAGGACGTTGATTAGCAAGTATGTGATGGTTTAGCGATCCTTTCAGTAGATGGTCTGGCTGCGTTTAAGACATAATGTTGCTTCGAAACTGTTATTCAATACCTGCCAGGACTGTATACGAGCATATACTACCATCCAATTCTAAATTCACTTTCAAGTTTATTTTTCAATGAGAAACAAGTCGAATTTCATCACAGGTAATTAGGGTAAGTTTGAACACGAGGGTAGATGTACACTCAACTCTGAACGGAGAAGTCACTGGACTGGAAGCTCATCAAAAACTTTCCAGGCAGCCTCTCACGACTTGTTTATGAGCTTGAAGAGTCGTTACACGACAAGAGAGGTTTATTATTTCTTAGAAGAGGTTGCAGAAGCGAATAGCCTCTTCAGACGTTAAGAAAATTATAAATGCTCATGATGAAGTAACAAAATTTATCACGAGATATAAGTAAGGAATTGTTTATTTCGTTAGTCTACTCACACATATTATCTAGTGGTATAAATAGGTGTGACCAGTTCAACTGAATCAACTTTATGTGTACGATATGTAAGTAAGTACGACGTAAATTTTTCCATCTTGAGTTAAAAATATGTATTCATGTAAGGCTATTACGTTACACTTAAACGCCATTTCTGAACACTTCAAATCTTTTCATTCCTAACTTTATTTGGCCAACGGTGCAAAAACATCATCTTCACCTTAGGCTGATATAACCTGACGGATTTAGCACGCACTTCAGGCAGAACAGCATTTGCTTTGGGCTTTGATTTTAAGTTACCTCCGAAAAGATGATACGCTTTGCCTTTTATTAAACTCCATGGGAACCAAAATGTATTGATTACTTGAAGTTAAAAATAGTTGTATAATTTTTTCAAGCAAATATTCATGTTTTTAGTTGTAATTTGATCGGAAAAAAATTGAAGCTCCGAGAAGGACATTGAAAAAATAATCGAACGGAGGTGATTCAGGTAACAGACATACAGTGGGGGGCAAAATAATACAACACGTTGATTAAATCGCCAGAGGGTACATTTATACACCACGTACAATTACGAAAATTCAACTATATATAAACAGTAGCATAAAAAGGTTAATAATATATCTAAAATCCACATATATTCAATAGAAAAATATATAGGAATATGTATAATAATTACGTGAATAAAAATTCACAATACCCGACTTTTTTCTCGATATTATACATGAAAATAGCATTCATCTCCAATACCGTGTCATAGGTACAGCAGCTCTCGTTCTGAAAGCTCGTAAGCATGGATAAGAATGAGGACATCAGCCAAGATTTTCGCAAACGTATTGTGGAGCTCCATAATGAAAGTTTGGGATATTGGAAGATATGTGCACAACTGTGTGTTCCTATAGCTTTGGTTGGAACCATAATACGGAAGTGAAAATGCCGGAATACGACTCTCAGCAAGCCTCGAACTCCCCATCCTCGGAAGATTAACGACCGTGCTGCTCGAAAGTTGGTCCGAACAGTAGTTTTGAGGTCTCAAACTACTCGTGAAAAATTGAAGGATGATTGCAAGGCATCTGGGATCAAAGCCAGCAAACACACAAAGTGTAGTGTGCAAAACACAAAGAGCAGCACACTACACCGTGAAGGTCTTCGCTCCCGCACCCCTCGTAGGACACCGCTTCTCCAGAAACGCGTCACGTGAAGGCCAGGCAGCGTTTTGGAACTCAGTACTGTGGTCAGATGAAACCAAAATCGAACTATTTAGGGGAAACAGCACAAACCATGTTTGAAGGTGACAAAACGAAGAGTATAAACCAAAGTGCACCGTACCCACTGTTAAGTTTAAAGGTGGCTCAATCATGGTGTGGGGATGTTTCAGCTCATCATGGGTAGGTAAACTTCACATGATTGAATGAACCATGAATGGCAGGAAATATCATGAAATATTGGAAGAGCAACTCCTACCTTCCGGTCGTTTGTTAAAATTAAAACGTGGATTGAAATTTCAACAAGACAACGACACAAAACATACTGCAAACGAAACCAAGGAATGGTTGAGGATGAAGAAGATAAACATTTAAAATGGCCAAGTCAATCCCCGGACATGAATCCAATCAAAAACTTGTGGAGGGAATTGAAATTGAAGATTCAAATGAGAGGTCCCAATGACATCAGTGACCTCAAAGAAATTTGCATTGAAGAATGGAATAAGATTACGCCCGAAACTTGTAAAAGGCCGGTAGTGAACTACTATTAACGTCTCGAAGCCATAATTAATAATAAGGGCTATGCAACGAAATATTAATGTATGTATATCTTGAAATGTGTTCTAAACTTTTGTTCATGTATTTATTATGCATGTTCCTATATATTTTTTAGATATTTTAATATCCTTTTTATACTATTGCTTATATATAGTCAAATTTTCGTAATTGTACGTGGTCTATAAATGTCCAATCTGGCGATTTAATCAACGTGTTGTATCATTTTACCCTACACTGTAGATCAATGTAGAGTGAGCAATTTCAAAGGGTTCACAGAGCTGTAAGAATGATGTTACCAGCACTCTCAAATACGGAAACCACTCTCGATCATCAGAACGATGTGTGTTCACCTACAAAATACAAGACAGAGATTCCGGCTTTGAACTGAGAAATAATGCCCCATTTTGCATACTTTCCAATGTTTCTCAGCAGCTGTTTTTATTTTTAAAGGACTTTTTTTGGAAGCATTGTACGATCTTTTATAATCTAGAAGAAGGCAACAAACTTGTATATCATTTCTACATAGATTTTGAAAGATTATTGTATTTAAAATCGTTTTGTTCTGTTAATTTTCAGTCAAAATAATTACAATCTGAGAAAAAATCCGGGCTCATCGGTATCACTAGCATGTGTTCAAACAAGTATTAACCCAAAATATTGTCGTCAGCTCTGACCTATGTTACGGGTATTGTTCTTGTCAGGTGAAACTTTAAATCCGAACCTCGAGCGTAAGGAAGTCTGTAATAAATTTAAAAGAAAACTAGTGTCTGCTCACGGCAAAAAAATGTAGTGTCCGCTCACGGCGTAAGATGTCAGGACAAATTTGAAAAACTGAAAATGATAAATAAAAATTTTTTATTAGAAATGTCTGCAGCGCAGTTACTTTACTTCAAATTAATTGAAGTACAAGTCAATATAAATAGAAAAAGTTGCATAAAAACTAACATGTAACATGTGCAGACGCTTCTGTCATAATTGTTCGTCAATGATACATCATGCTACAAAATAAAGTGTGACTCGATTCTAGTATTAGGTGCACTATACATCTGCGTTTCATTTTAAAGTATTCCATGCGTTTTTCATGTGTAACTGAGTTTCACAGTAGTTAAACATTTTCATATTTCAGCTAGGAATTTATTTCATTGCAGATCTCACCCACCTTCATTCAGCATAAGAAAATAGATAAGTTATATGACCGTGCTGTCGCAACATGTTAAAAACTTATAGGTTTTGAGAGACTTTAACGCTATTTGGTGTTTAACCTTTTGTTCTGTTTAAACACATTCGTATATTGACATGACGTGTAAAAGAAATATACGAAATGAGAGCAGTACTGATAGAGTACTAAAGAGTCTTACGCTTCACTGAACAATTCATAATACAACACACTTCTATTCTGCAATTGACATATTCGGTCGCAACCCGTTGAACGCGATAGTTCTGCAGGGATCATTTTAATTTCGTCTTGTAGTACAAATTAACCTGCCGGTAAGGCTTTTCAAATAATTTTGCAAACTTTTGTCTTAGGATATGCTTAATCTTTGCTTGGAAAGTATCTCAATGCTGAAAATTTAATCGGAACCAGAAAAATTAATTTACGTGTACCATTCTATGGCGAAAACGGCTCATCGATCTTTGTGCAATGAATATCCTTATTTTTTCGGCTGACTTCAATCAGTACGCAGTTTAATTTGCATTTCTTTGGTATTGACAAAGTTGTATACAAATTTAGAACTTTTTTCGTTCTGAAATTCTAATGATTTAAAGAAAAATAATGAAATCATCTTGGTAAAACCGTAACAAGAATTAGGATTCAGAGCCGCAACTAAGAAATGTTTTCCTCCGGTGTGCCACATTTCTGAGCGCAATATTTTTGCACGGTGATCAAAGACTTGTGTTTTTGATGCATTATCGTTGCTACACTCGCAATGTTTTGTAATTATTCCTAACCCATTCTCTCCTAGTGGTACCATTTGGGACCACATAATTTATCGTCAAATAAACCACTCTCAATTAAAAACAGTTAATGAAAACATGTTTTGAACATCTTTGATACCTGCACTAATGTCTCAGTTGCAATGCCTAAGCTTGCCGGTGGCAGTTGTATCGCAGTTACAGTCCAGGGTCTTTTTTTGTGTGACACATCATTTCAAAACGTGAAGCCGAGAACTTTCAACTGTTTTACACATCTTTTTGATAATTACTTTTAGAATTACAAGCACAATATCAAAGTGAAGTCTGTGGTACCGTATGGTACCACTAGGATGGTACGTGTACAAACTTATCTTGTAAGATTATTTCATAAGTCTCTTAATATGAATGAAATTTTGAATGTGTTAGCGGAGGATGAAAATGAGCAGGATATTTATATGGAGCCTTCTAATGTTTGCGATTTAGCAGATAAAGATTCAGGTGATAAAAATTTGGATGGGAATTGTTATGCAGCCAAATGGTCAACGATCATGAGGACAAGTTATGGCTTCTGCAGAGTTGCGGCCTCGTAATAGGGTAATGAATGGTGGTCCGCAGGATGAATCCGTCAACCAAATTCAATCTGTGGAGCATAAAACTACTGTAGTTAAGACGTTGCCTCCGATTGCCCGACCGTTGTAAATCTTCACTTTGTACGCATAATCACTAGAAGGATCTGAAAAAATTACAGAACCTAACCTAAGTGGTCCACATACGTACCACTGCGGAGTCAACGTGTTAAACGGGGAAAAGTGGCAAAAATATTTTATGGACAAAAGGGAATAAGTCAGGTAAATAGTTGTGGCGTTTTCCCTGAATGCAATTACTCGAAATATTCGGATTTTTTACCTTACAGACCTTTTTGGATTGTAAATCAGTGATGATATTCTGCAGCATGTGCAGACTGAAATGACAAAATATCAATTAAAACATTGGCCTGATGTATAAGTACAAGCTAGTGAGTTGAAGGTTTCCAGCCATTTTATTATTGACTGGGTACAATACTCTTTCCAAAAACACCTCTATTGGTTAAGGCCGTATGATGCTTACAACAGTGCCGTTACTAATGCCGTGAGACAGGATCGTTTTGAAATCATTATGAAATGCTTGCATTTCAATGCTTCTGATGTCTTGGATAAATTTGAGAAGTACATCAGAATGTGACCTCCTATTCTGCAATTACATAAAAAGTTTATGGAATACTTTGTACATTTTAGAAATATATCGGAGGGTGAAGCCATGGTTAAATATTTTGGAAAACATGGGTGCAAGTAAGCGATAAGAAATAAGACTACACACTTTGGGTATAAAGTGGGGTACCAAAATACTCCTAGTAGATGTTTGTGAGCTTTTGATGCGTATCAAGGAAAGATATGCAAAGGTGATAAAGAAATGGAAGGAAAATTTGGTAAATGCTCTTCAACTGTTCTGCATTTACTATCAACTGTTACTGTTGATAATTTGTTCATTTTAATATCATTATGACATGAACTATGACAAAGGGGTTACGATTAAACAGGTATTGTTTGTGAAAGTCGTCTTGAAAAAGTGTGTCTAGTAAAATTTCCTTAGAGTTTTGATAAGGCAGCAAGAGGAGCTTATGATGCTGTTACTAATAAATTAGAGAGCACTAACATCATGATCACGCAGTGGAAAGATAATGCTATAGTCACAAATGCTGGCAATGCTGCAGATGTCTTGTTGGGTTGTGCATGCAAGGTTTTGTAAATACCATACAAATTATATAGAAATAATATTGAATCTATGTTGAATAGTTCATTTTATTATTAGGTCGTTCTTATTTTACTTATTTTATTTCAAAGGAAGTTTACTTTCATAACTGACTATATTTGAATCAGGTCATATTTGTACACATATCTTCCTCGCGGTACCATTTGGTACCGGCCTGCATTTCAGCAAATATAAGGAATTATAATATATTTTCCCCATAAGTACTTTTATTATACCTATTCAAGTATATACGGAGCTTAATAAGTCGCTAAAAAAATTCTCAAGGAATGATTTAAACCAGAAACGTTTACAGTGGAACAATTCCAGCAGCTGCTCGCAGTTTTAGTGACCTGTACACAAAGTGACATCAAAATTAAGATCAGAGTCAACACTAAAAAAAGCTTTTCTGAATGCGTCCCATAGTTTGAAAATTTCTTACCTGGCTACCTCATCGAAACTCACTTTTAAGCTGTTTGGGATTTAAGCTTGTTGGGCATGGCAGATTCGTTCAGCTTATCCACAAAAGTCTTTTGAGCCATTCGAAATTACTGCTATAAATGAACTCCAATTTTCACTACCATACACTTTTGTATGATGTATGTAATATTATTAACTTTGAACTGGACTGTAACATTTCTATACACGATTAACATGATTCTTTTCGAGAAACAATAATGAGAAAAATTGGAGACAGAGCTTATTGTTTACCTTTAATTTGTTTACCAAAGTTTCACATTCACAATCAGCATGCATTTTATAACGAATGATTGATGCAAACTTTGGGAGACGAATTCTTCATTTGTTAATCGGTGAGACATTTCTAGCGAAGAAACAAACTAGACCGTCAAAAAGAAACTAAGCCATATCTGTGAGAGATACGCACTGGATTATCGGGAAAAGTAATAACAGTTTAGCTTTTGGAAAAATGATTTTACCAAGGGTTTTTCATTCCTCAAAATGACGGATACATATATTCGAGTGGAACTTGGATTACATTTAACATTAAACACGAAGATGGAACACTTAGTTAATCAAAATATATCGAATTTCTTTTTGAGGCTACGTAGGAGAAATAACAGAAGATTGCTATTCTGTCAGAAAAGAATAATGAAGCTGAAATACTCTTCCTATCAACTACATATGTTCAGCTGCAATTTAAACGGCTACCTGATATCGCCCTGAACGATTTATTTTTATCATTCAATGATTACTGTAATGGACCATAACCTTTGTTCTCTTCTAACGAAATATGTCAGCATCTAAGCCCGAATGCTACAGAAGATACATGGCCAATAAACAAACAAACAAACAAACAAACAACTTTATTTCCAATCGAGTACACAGTACATAGACATTAGTACAGTGGTTTTTCAAATTATTAAGGTTAACATTCTAAGAGTAAGGGTGATGGTGATAGCTCCATGCGACGAATATCTCGAGAGGTTGATGGGCGTGTTCATGGACCCGTTGACTGCTTACCCGGTAAGCCTTACTGATACGTGGGAGCTCACGGCGCGAAGAAACAACGAGAAACAATTCGTGTTCATGGCCGGGTTTCGAACCCGCAATCTTTCTGCATGAAGCAGAGATCTGATACAAAACACAGGACGTAGACCACTCGACCACGGTGGCTACTTGTTTCGTTCTAAGTTGAAGACATTCGAATTTTCAATTCAATCAACGATTCTCACCCAAATATTATGTTTTCGATGTAAGTAGAACAAAATGACTTACTTTTAAATGTTTTCTTAAAAAATTCATATGTTGAATTGTTAACCTTATATTCACTCGAAGCTAACTTTTGCTTGTCCTAGAACAAATTACTTTAGTTGTATTCATAAGATATATATATATATATAGGTATATATACGTATATATATATATATATGTATATACGTATATATGTATGTATATATATATATATATATATATATATATATATATATATATATATATATATATATATATACGTACTTACTGATGTGTATATACATATATACACACGTACATATGTAACTTGTTTACTACATCGGAAATATCGAATTTCCAGTCCCCATGAGATTGTCAAAGTACAATTGAATCCACGTATAGACTCTTGCCTCGAAATAAGTATTCTAAATTTTTAATCGATAATCGCACGAAATTTCATAAATGAAAAAAATTGTCCTCATGAACGAAATCGTACGATAAAATCTAGTTCGAGAACAAGAAAAATCGACGTAAATTCTAGATTAGAAGATTTTCTTTCGGAAATTTTTGGGTAGGCTAAACGTAATTGAAGTGTATGAAATAATCATAAATTAAATGTATATTAATTATGCTACTGCCCACCTACTTGCTTTAGACAATCACAGGAAACTTCTTATGACAGGTCACGACTAGTCAGGCTGCACACGAGTCTGAGGCTAACAGGCTGTGCCCGTCAACAAATCACCAGTCGACCGTTTGGTCGACTGGTATCACCAGCTTGGTCGACTGGTGAGCGAATCTGCTTGCGAGCGGAAAGACCCGGGTTCGAATCCCGCTGCCGACATGGTTGACGCGGCTAGAAATACGGCATAGGACTTGGGTAAACAACCGAATAATTATCGAAGTAATTATCCGACCCAAGAATGGGCCCGAAGGTTCGTTCCTATAGCCTCATTCTATTCTATTCTATTCTAGGTAACATACTATGTTCTCAGGCTAACTTTATATTGACAAGTATTTGATAACGTCCGGATATCGAGTTTTATTGTTTATTGCTACTCAGGGGATATGCAGTTAGTTTACAAATTCATTATCATAAGAAACCAAACAGAGCCCAAGTCACCGCACGCAGAGACCTTTATGAAGTGTGACATGTCCGATGCATCTGAATTTTTTTTGGAGCTCCTGCTGCGTAGATGTGCTAAACTACTGGCAATCACTGACCAGTCGCCAGGACACATCCGAGTCCCAAGCTGGAGCACTGGCAGGGTACTCACATCATAAAAAGAGGGAAATTATAGTGCGAGTCAATTTGTGCTCGTGTGAGTACTGCGTGCAAAATCTTGGTTGCGGCGAGGACGTTCCAAACAGCTGTTCCGCCAACATATTTATACAATAATTCTTATTCGTAAGGCTCTGGACGGAAGGCAAGTTTCTAATTTTCTGCTTAGTCGACCAACAGAGAGTAGCACAGTACACGTTTAATCACCTCAAAGCAAGAGACACATTGCTTTCACACATTGACAAAATGAAATAGATGGAAATGTATGTTTTGGTTGAAATTTGCATGCACTCGTCGTGAATGCGAGACCGAGATGGCAGTACTGTACAGCATATAGAACTCTAGCAGCAGCAGTGTGAGTGAGGACTGTTTTTGATGCATGAAATTAGGTATGCGACTGTGTCTGTGCTTCCGTTGAACTAACTGGCCTTTTATTTCATAGTTGAAAAATGACATTTGTGTCTCACCCATTGTTATAATCGATGAAAAGAAAGTCCCAGCCATGTCACCATCACGCGTCGACATTGCCTGACAATAATCCAATCCTAAAGTGCCTGACAAAATTTCACATTTTCAGATCTTCATGCAGGATTGTGTGCACACATCCCTAAGAAATTGTAACTTTGGAGGCAATGTGTTTCACACTCATGCGATGATTCTACAAAATAACTTTCTCCTCTCGCTTGATCATGTCTTCAGACCAGTTGGCTCGAGGCTGACGTTCTGCCTTTTTTGAACTGTCGCACTCACAGACGCTCATAAGACACATCCGTGACACCATCATCACATTCTTCACTCAACTGGCGATGAATTTCAATTAGTGTCACACCACCTAAATCGAGAAAACAAATGATGATTACACGCTGTAAAGAAAATGACGCCATTTTAAAGCCAAATAAACAGTTCCCACGGTCGCTGCCTCCGATAGAGTTTTGTACGTCTTACAGACCCTCCCTCTCTGTTAAGTATTGAAAACGAGTGCACGTGTATTTTAAAACAAACCGTATGTTTGTACCTGTTCCCAGACCTGAGAAAAAACATCGGAGGTGTTATAACTTCAATACACCTCGTACGGTAATTATTTTCATTGATTTTGATGCCCAATTCTTGTGTTAAAATGTTTTTCTGCACCACAAACTATTAATTCCGATGTAGTGAATAACTGGCTCGCACAACAAACTCAGTCTCTTAACAATACCGTACCGCAAGCAGGAACCCTGTACCGACCAATCAGCAGGCGAGTTGCCTCATATAGATCTGTACAAATGGCTACTAATTAAAGTCGGATGACTGGGCCAGACTCGTTACTGTTCGCTCACGGATACAGTTTCGCAGGTGATTTCAGAGATACAATGCTACAGTGTATTTCTCTTCACAGACGTGCTACGCTACCTTCTGCAGTGTTATTAATGTAGTGATTTTTGACACATTAATTTCGCAGGGGTAATGTATGGTTGATGCTACGGACCTTGGGGCATCACTACAGGTACTCGGGTAGCTTTTTTTCATTTCTGGACTGCTTGTCCTCATTGGGCAGTCAGGATGTAAAGGAATGCATATACGAACATAAATTTTAAAAATATTTATTACATATATAACAAAAAACATAAAATAACATGTCCTGCATAGTGGGAAAGAAAGAGGACGACCAGCAGTTCTCTTCATGGCTAAGGCATCAGTTCAAAATCTGCAGGCAACTGCGTGATAGGCATAAAAGTGCTATCTTTTAAAACAATGTCGAGTCTCCGACGCGTTGAAAAAAGCAAGATCTTAAGTGTAAAGTGTAGAATGTAATCAAGGGTATGCTTAACTGCATAAGTTATTTTTGATGCCGAATGCACATTAGTAGCCAGTGCTTGTTGTTGAGAACAGTTAACATTTTAATTTTGTTTCTTAATTCAGTGTGTTCTCTAAGTCACACACTGCGAGCATAAGTGTCTGTGTTTTTCCTGCTTGGCAGTCAGTGCCTGTTGTTGAGTAAAGTCAACATTTTCACTTTGTTTCTACATTCTCTGATGAAAAGATTTTTTCATGTATTCAAAGTATGGCCCATTTTATTGAAGCAGGAAGATCTTTCCCATTACCTGATGCAAATGTGTTTTCAGAGTAGAATGTGGGAAAATGTTTCCAGGCATTGGTAGCTGATGTACTCAGTTTAGTGTTAGGGTTTTCACATCAATGTTGGGGAAACGATTCTTGAATAATTTTTATTTTCCAATTCAGTATGTCCTCTAAGTCACACTGTGAGCATTAGTGTACATGTTCATTTGTTTTATGAAACTAAAATACAGCAATCATATATCTTAAAAGCGTTACTCGTGCCCTAGTATGTGAATAATTGTTGTCTACTGTATTTTTGGGTGATGGTTATTTTCAGCACAAATTCTTTTTCTCATGTAGTAGCACTCAGACATTTGGAGCTGATGTACTCAGTATAACCTTAAAAAGTTTTTCACATCATCCAACGCTGGGGTTAAGGGATTTTTATAAAAGTTTATGTCTCTTAATTCAGTGTGTCCTCTAAGTCACACACTGTGAATATAAGTGTTTGTTTTACCTGCTTAGCATCCAGTGCCTGTTTTTGAGTAGAATTAACATGTTCATTTGCTTCACGACGCTTAACTTCAGCGGTTATGAGTCTCAAAACGTTACTCGTGCATTAGTGTCAATCATTGTAGTCTAGTGCTTTATTGTGTGATAATTCTTTTCAGTGTATGGTGTTTTTTTCTTTACCATTAAGGTTGGTCTAGCATCAGGTTACTTTTACTAGTATTCCAGCTGAATGCTTTTATTATTGAAAGAATTTTCTAAATGTTGTGTCGCCCTCCGACTTATTTATCTTGTGCCAGCTGCCAATATAATTTATACTATTAAAAGAAAGTCATTTGTGCTATCTTCGGCTGCCAGTATTATTTCAATTAGACCTGTAGCTTTAATTTAGCATAATTACTCCCCTTAGTGTAAATAATATATTTGTTCTTAGATCACTGCTCAAGTAAAATCATCAACCAACGACCTCGTTATTTATCCTTACCAGATTAGTCATAGTTCTGGACACTCCTTTGTACATTTTGTGTATAATTAGGTGACTATTTTGTGTTGTTTTGTTTATTTGTAATTACTACCTAATTTTGTGGACGTTGATGCATGAATTTATTTCTCGTATTTCTCTCCCTGACCGAGGGATACTAACGAACTGATAGGAGTATAGCTTAACAATCCTATTTCACCACTCCAATCACACTTGTTTTATCCCTTAGCAGGCGTGACACCCTAACACCCAACCTTAATCTTCATCTGACCATAACCAAAGCTTGTCCTCCTCGAATTGTTTTCACCCTCCTTCGTTGTCCTTGACCTAGAGTCTCCTATCTAACCTAACCTAGCCTGTCAAACCTGTATAAATGTAGTATTGATGTATATTTATAAATAGCAAAATATCTACGTGATCTAATAAAAATATGTATGTATTAAAAGTGGAAAAAAATAATAACATTCATACTAACAATGAAAAATATTAGTATAGACATAGTGTGTATATGCTATGACGTTGTACACATGAACACCCTTGCAATGCATATATTGTATTGAAATAATATACATATATATACATATATATATATATATATATATATATATATATATATATATATATATATATATATATATATATATATATATATATATATATATATATATATATATATATATATATATATATATATATATATATATATATATATATATATATATATATATATGCATACATTACGTTTTACATGTGCATAGCTTGAGCAAGGTTCATACTGTTATAAGGAAAACAAATTAACAAACAACAAGTCGCTATATAAAAAATATTTCTCTTAAAAAAATAAGGGCTTGCAGCCAAAATTATAAAAATAACTTTGTT
The DNA here is from genome assembly GCA_006783055.1 of Trinorchestia longiramus. Classification (NCBI taxonomy): domain Eukaryota; kingdom Metazoa; phylum Arthropoda; class Malacostraca; order Amphipoda; family Talitridae; genus Trinorchestia; species Trinorchestia longiramus. The sequence goes on along the minus strand of VCRD01001045.1, from coordinate 156,417 downwards.
GACCAAACTGGAGGGTGCAGAAGAATGTCGGTCGGTGCAAAAAAAACTATTCAGAAAAGCATTAGGGAAGCTATAAGCTAGTTCATGAAAGAAGTAAAAAACGAGGGGAAATTGGATGGTGCGGTGCAGCCTCACAGCTGGTTGTGACATTCCCGCCAAAATGCGTACGAGTGAAGGGTTTAGTAAATATGACGAGTAAGGAGTAAGCAGGTGCTTTAGAATACGGAAGTTAGGTAATTATTCGCTATAAAAGTATAATGGCGCATGGTGACATAGCATGATCCCGGTGTGAATATGGAAGAACAGCTATTAGTGAAAATTTACTTGGGGTAGAATGGATACTTAGCTTTGTGGAATGTCGACTAGGAAAAACGGTTCGGTGAGAACGAAGCTCGTATTAAAGGGCGTGAGGTTCAGAGAGAAAGTGAATTCAGAAGGTAGATTTTGACGAGGAAATGAGTGTTATTTGCTTGTAATCATGTAGATTAATTTGGTGCTTTGGGAATGGGTAGCTCAAGTTTTAATTTGCTTGAAGCAAATCGAATTAAGGGCATTATACTGATGGGTGGCAGTAAATCTTGCACGTATACTAAAACGTGTGTGTTGAGGATATTGTTTTAGAAGATATGCTCATTACCCAGCACCTAGGTGGCTCAAAGAGCAGAGAAACATGTCCATCGACGATCGACGTAGCAAATCACTTGCAGTGAACACAGCTAAGATTTTTTGGCAGCGTAGTGGAAGAAAGCGGATATTGTCTTAAGGTGCTATTTATGAGTGTTAGATTTTCATATTCCCGCCATCAGCACCGAATCCCAGTGCGATTTATAAGTGCTTAGGCTGGTGCGATTCCAATTTAAAATGTGGTAAGCTATCAAACTCTTTCCCCCTTTTTTGGAATGCATAATCGAATTTGATTATTCAGTGTCGTATATACATATTCAGCAGTTAAGAATAGATTAATCAGTTTTAATAAGGACTAGTCTTAGAGTTGCACTGTATAAATTCAGGTGCTGTGTCAGGCTTTCTCAATTAAATAGGGATGTCGAATTTTTCTGCCTCAATATGACAGATTGCTGTTATTCACTCATTTTTTGTAACTATGTATTAAAATAAAATATACATAAGCATTCTGAGTGTATAATATTCTTTCTCACTTCTGCCATCATAAGAGGAAATTTTTAATTATCCTTAACTTGGAGATTCTGAACCGTCCGAAGAGGATGAGGTCAAGACTTTCTTCTAATGTAACAATGTTATTTGCAAGAAATAAAAATGAAAAACGGAAAATTATACATCTGAAAAATTATACATTGTAACGAGTTTTTCATTCAGTGTTCTGAGAAAACATAATTATCAAGTAACAAATAATAAACAGACATAAAGGAGTTGGACAAAATATGAAAACACTTAAAACACATGTTTGCTTGCCTAATATGGCCAGTGATGGGTACTAAATACATCAAATGTATTTAAATACTACATACCAAATACACGAAATTTATTTAAATACTTTGGTAAATACTTACTCTCTTAAAACTAAAAACTACACTCTCTTAAAACTAAATTTACCTATTGAAGAATCAAGATACTCGTAGATTGAGTGTACTTAATAGACCTTAAGATCTAATTCATTTAGAGTAATAATCTTGCCGCCACTTTAAAGTGTACGTGCGCTGCACTGTTCTACGGGAAACTAGCTTCACCATACTAGTACTATACAAATAATTTTAATGTATACAGAAATGTGTATAAAGGAAACCAAAGTAGAAACTACATATTTGTAAATACAGAGCAAAGATAGTAAATAATCCCATTAAAAAAACATTTCTACCAACATCCATGGCCATTCAATTACGCGCAAGCGTCTTTTTCGCTTACTATTGTCCCTTTCATGTTTACTTTCTTTCTTCTAGTACAATTTGTAACACACTCTTTCTTTCAGCTCTCTCTTAGTGGTACTAACCACCACCATTCGGTTTGTCACTTTCTATCAAGATTTCCTGGAGTCAAGATCTTTGACCACACTCGTCTCCGGGAATGCACTGGGCTAGGCTCCTAAAAAACAGATTATCTAAGTACAACGCATCCTCCACGAGCTTCTATCACGCCTGTGCTCTACGTAGAAGTGATAAAAATATTTACAACCCTACTGCTCCATCGTAATACATGTTGGGTGTACCTCACTGCATCTTAATGTATTATCCTATACTGTTCCTCAACAGTTCTTTACCCCATCAGACTCTTATTTCGAGTATGACAAGATAAAAAGATAAAATTTAGTTTTCAGTCTTTAAGAAAGATATTCAAGGTCTGCTTGGTGCAATGAGAAATTTGAGGGTTGGGACTGAAGTGAGAGATCTCTATAGCGCTGTAAAGCTGTCATTGTGCTTGGAAATCATTCATATTCTATCTGCTTTCGGAGCTGAAAAAGGAAGAAGAAGAAGTCTCCTCCGTTCTCTTTACAACGTTTTATTGAGTCATACCCACAAAAGTTATTTAGGTAGGGACACTAGGTGCCATACCCGTTTTGGCTTTTGCTTCTTGACCTCAAGAAGTTCCAGATTGCACCGTTCACACAGGACCTGCAATACTGAACCATCAGCTCATGCTCTCAGAGTTAGAGCAAATACTCAACCTTGTCTTGGGGTTACATGGACAGGTTTATGAAACTCATACACTCAAATGGTGGAATGAAAAAAAGAGAAGATATCTGTATTTATTCATAGAGTGTTTTATTTGCAGCCAATGTTTGAGTATTTTATAGAACTAATTTCTTTTAATCGAAAAGAAGCGAAAGGAAAAACGTTTGCTGACTGAATGCGTCTATTTCATAAGTGAAAGTGCTGCACACATTGTATGTTGACAGTACTTAATTGCAGCTGTTTATCACACATAGGTATCTTTCAACCATTTCCTATAGAACTAACAGCCCATTGGCTCCTTCTCACTTTACAATTATGAATCATTGTTAAAGTTTAACCCTCTATTTAAAACTGTTAATTATTCAATCTTTCTTAATTCAAATAATAAGGAAGACCTCCCGATTTTTGAGCTGACTAACCAGTTTAACAATAAACAGCTTAAATAAAGATCATGGTGAGTGAGATCATAGTGAGTGTACGCCCTACAATTGGTTATTGAATGTAAGATACGTAGTTACATTTTAGAGTATAGATATAAATGTATTCTGTTTTATAATTTTTTCCATGCATGTTTAGTTTAATTTTTGAGTTATTGAAGCACTGAAATGGAACACTTTCTCCCCAGATTCTTGTTGCTAAAAATGTTATTTTCTACGTCGGTTTTTCGTATCGTCAAACGTGTGAGATTTTCTCGTAATCGATCTATTACCACTATAGAGAGAACTGATGCAGATATTTCTAGAATTTTTGCTCCCAAAGTGTGTAAGATAAATTTTTAAAATTTCAACTACTAAAAGAATAGATCTTTTTTCTTCCACTTAACGCACGAAATAACATTCTGTAAGGATGCTCAAGTTACTTGTTTTAATGAAGGAAAGAAAACGGTGCTTAGAGCATTGAACATAAAGGCCAATTTATAAGTTTCTACTGGTGTCTTAAGTCGTCATAAACTAGTCATGCACAGACAACTAAGCAGGAGAACAATGGTGCAGAAGAAAAACTAAGATAGATTGCTCAAATGTTATCAGTGAAGAAATTTATTATGGTAGTCTATAATTTTAGCCTATCTTATCAAATGTTTTACATCTCCAATAGATGTCTCCTGCTCAGCTCTATGATGGTAATTTTTAGTTTGTGACTAATTTGATAATAAATTTGGAAAAATGTAGCAGAATGAAGGAAATAAGTGCTCTAATTCTGAATCACGCTTACTTGATTGTGGGCAGCTATACAACAGATGATAAATAAACTAAATGATTTATAATAAACGAGTAATTATTGACTATTACTGTGAGAATTAGCGAAACAGTATGTTATTTTTCATTTATAAAAATTTCCAGAATAATTTGATGGCTTAATTTTGAAGCAATTACTAGCGCAGATAAAGCTAAAGAACAGGACAGACTCTAGATATCAAAGGTAGTATAAACTCTACATGGTGATATTAAGCAATAATTCATAAAAAAATTAATCACCATATATTAATAAAAAGGGTGACAATAATACTCTATAAGTTGGACATATGTGTTTATTGCTTCAAAATTTTCAATACGCTCCTAGTTAGTCCCTGCACGGTTTTAATTTTTTCTTAGTGTGGCTTGTCATGTGCCCTTTTTGACATTTTCTCCCAACGTGTTCGCTGCGGAGTCCCCCACAATACGTTTCAATTTTGTTGGAGTGCTTGGTTGACATCTAACGATGTGACTGGCCCCAGGAAGATAAATCGAAGACAAGTCGAGAGAGTATGGGGGCCAATGGTGCTCTGTCCGACGTGAAATCAATCTGTAGCAAAACTTGAATTTCAGAAACTGAAAACACAGAACTGTCACATGGCCGCTGGTGCCATCCTGCTGAAACCAATTCTGACGTCTGGGGGTTACAGCCTCAACGGCATGCCAGACTGTATTCTTCTGGACTTTCTCTATGTTGATATTGGAGTTGAGAGATCCTTCAAGCCAAACCACAGGGATGATCTGCCTATCATTCATCCCCACCCATGACCTAACGTTTTCTCAATGAGTCTTTTTGCACTAAATTACAGTTTGGGGTTTATTGGGGCCGAGTTCATATTGATTTGCTGGTTTGGTGACTGGAGCAAAACAAATCATTTTTCATCTGACCAGAATACACACTGAAACCAGTCCTCTTCGAAACTTTTGTATGCCGGACTGAGAATTTGCGCCAGATACGGTTTCATGGTTTTCCATTTGAGATTTTTTTCAGAATTACCGAGAAAGCTCAATAGCTTAAACTTAACATGTTTGTAGCATTTCTGAATTGGGATTATAGATTTTGCTCTGAATTTTCGTTACTGTACTAGGTTCTGTAATACCACAAACTTCTTACCATTGGGGACCTGAGGTCAAACTGAAGCTGATGGGTTGACTATCTTCATAATTAGATTAAATGCCCGAATTTGTATAATCTGATGTAGATGATTCGGGAAGAATTTTATCCTGAATACCCTGAAGAATTTTAACCAGCCTGATGCTATAAAGGACCCCAAGAGTTAATATAATAAGCGATGATAATTTCTCAGAGAGTGGAGTATTTTTTATGAAATAACGACTGGGACACTGCGTACTTAGGACATCAATGAGGTCATTTTAGAGATTAATTAATATGGAATGGGAAAATTCATGTCATTTTATATCTAGTCGTTGTGGTAGTATAGACACCTTTGTTTTATTCAAGTACAGCAATTGAATACTTTTTATGAATTACTAGTTTAATATCACTATCTGTAGATCATACTGTGAAATAGTTGCATGTTAAGATCTCAGTTACTTCGAACTTTTTATTTTCAGCAATGCTTGTCTCGTAGCAGAAAAAAATAAAATCCGTTCATTATCTTACGTTGTAGGCTTAAAATCTTTCTTTATTATTTTTTAAAGCATAGGAGGCCCAATTACTCTACTCATTATCGCACTAACACTTTTTTTTATTACTTACTGATCATGTACTTCATTCATTAATATCTGAATTTTTTCATCATCAGGTACAGTTTTCCTTTTATCAGTGAAATTATTTAACGGGACTCATACTGGCTGTTATTCTCTTCATCGAGTTTGCAACCAATAATAAAACTCAAGCAGTCAATGGTGCAGTAACAGTACCTGTGTACATGGTTGTCAAACAAACACGACTGCATGCTACCTAGTCTGGAAGACAGCTGCACCCAGAAGTAAGCATCATCTTTTAACCAATTCTGGGACACACTGTACTGTTCAGTGAAATAGAACGACGTTCGGCACTTTTCCAACCCTTCTGTGAAGACTCTATTCATACGGCATCATACGGCCACATGCATTCATACGGCATCTCCAGCAACTCTAAAGTAAGCGTTCAGAAAATTCCTTAGAGCTTGAATTACACATCTTCTTTTTCTACTACGCACTTAGTAAACTCTTGATTTGTATTTCCTTAGTTACTCCTGAGCTCACACTACTACTCATACACATTACTACTACTACTACACACACTCACACTACTTTCCATCATACACTTGGCAAAAAACATACATACAACAGACTTAAAGCGTACAATATACCTTGGTAATGTATGTATTGAAGTACATTCCTGTATTGAATAAGCTTTAGGAACATAATCTAGCGAAATGACTATATGGTGTTTCGTTTAATGTCCATGCATCGAAGATGAATTTTGTTATCATTGATAAAGGATGTTTGCGTTTTATGCACCCTTCTCTGGCAAATATTTCCCGTTCGATTTAGCGCTTGAATAGACAAAAATTATTTTCCAGTTATCGTACTATATTATTCATTTTAATGAGGACAATTTTATACTTCTTTCCCCTGGTGAAGAAGCGAAACCTTTGTACAACACAGCTCACTGAAATAAATTTACGGTAAAATAAAGTCCTGTCAAGGAATTACTCTAAAACTATTCTGATGATAATATCAAACAAAAATGCAAAATAAGTTGTGCGTTCCAAAATATTGCTCTCTTTAAGACCCTATGAGTGTATATATACTGTTCGTCTGTAGTCTGATAAGTCGAAAACCACATGAAAGTTTATAGAACTTCAATCGGCCGGTGAAGCTTCTACTTTCACACTGTATCTCATCTCATTGAGGAACTCATGGAAATAAATAAGTTCCATATTTTCTCGAAAACTTCAAATTCCAATTTTAATTCATAACTTTGCATTCCAATCTACTCTCTTTCATTCCAGTTCATTCTAATTTACCCTCATTCATTGATTTGTTCACATCATCTATAGAGAGAATGAAATTTCTGTATTTTTTGATGTTTTATTGAATTTTAGTTTCTGATATTTTAATACAAACTATTATAAAACAAGGAATTCCTCATAGCTGTCGATGACCATTTCAGAAATAATTACGAAAAAACTAGATCTCAAACATAGTCGTTTGTGAGTTTCAGTGAATTTCTGATCTCAAAATCGTTGGAATTAGTAGAAATTGCTGCCTCTGTACCACAGGTCTCAAATAAACTTTTATTAACTTTATTTTCAATCGAGCATACAGTGCATATACATTGGGTTTTCAAATTCTTAATGTTTACATCGTAAGAGTAGTAATGATGCTTATTGATAAGATCTTAAAAGTAGTGTTGATGCTCCAAACAAAGTCAGAGTTTGTTTCTTCAAAGACGGTGTAACTCGAATTCTACCTGAAAAATAATGTACTTGATCAGTATTATGCTTGCAATGAACTATAATTGGGATTCCAACATACATATTAATTAGTAAAGTAGGATTGATTTTTTTTATAAATTCTGTGTGTGAAACAAACTGTACTGGGTTACATGACAATTATAGTGTTCAGTTTTACTACAATTGTTTTGAAGTAATAGGACCACCAACTTTTTTTTTCGCGTAATATTAAAGTTATTATAGACTGTTTTTTGTACAGATATTGATGAAGTAGTATTTGTGTGTGACAGGATACTCAAAGTGTACAGGTAATAATTGGGTTTGAAATGAGCATATCAGAAGATAATTTTATGGTGACACCATGATTCTTTATCCAGTTTATGTAGCAGGGTAGATCAATGAGATATTAGTTTCTAGGTCTAGTGGATAAAATCAACCTCACATCGCGAACTTCCGAGATCTACAGAAAATACTGGCGGAAAATACCCGCTTTGAGTTCTGCGATATTTAGCATTTATTAGAAGCTTTGCTGCTATTTTGATTGCTAGCAAATTTCTGCTGCGTCAAATTTTTTACATGGCGTAGAATTAGATAACATCGTTCGAGGCATACAGCATTGGCCAATTACACTAATCAGGTGCAATTAGGTTGAGTCATTCTATTTGCTATTCATGGAAAACAAATGCGAAGACGCATACCGAACTTTTAGTGTATATATATATATA
>VCRD01001045.1:102664-148341 GCA_006783055.1 Trinorchestia longiramus | reverse complement strand
ATATATATATATAAATATATATGTAGATTCATGTATCTATTTTTGTTTTACTCGAAGTGAGCGTCTGAGGGAGTAAGAAACTGCCGAGGAACAAAATTGGATAATGACTAGAGAAAAAAGTTTCGTCACATCTATTCTAACGCCCACCAAAAGTGTGTCACGATAATACGGTAGAGTGATGAATGATAAAAATATTTCTGCCACTGGTTCAGTGAGCACAGGCGTAGCAGCAAGCTCATGGATAATACGTCGGTGCTTAGGTTAAGCTGTTCTTTCACGAGATTTAGCCCAGTGCAGTCCCGGCAGCAAATGTGGTTAAAGGTCTCGACTGGAAAGGTCTGATCTAGATTTCACTTGATCCCATAATAACCCAGTGTCCTCGTTTAAGGACGGTCTTGGGAAATTATCAATAAATTCATCAGGGTGTACATCTAGTTACTAAGCAAATGCGTGTAAAATGAAATACTTTGATAATGTCTAATTTCCTTTCGTTTAATTGAAATGCTATTTGATAAGCGTAACAAAGGTGGTGGAAATATAGTAAAAATAGACATAAAAGATCATCATTACCCGTTTGTTTATAGTTTATTTAATATTCAGTTATGTGAGTTGCGCTTGATATATAATCTTTTGCAATAGTTAACAGATACCATAAAACTTATTGCGCGACAGTGTGATAATAATTTATGAAGATATAATGTTTGAAATAATGCTTTCCTCAAACGGTGTCAAGACAAGTCTGAACAGAATTTAGCACCTCGTTTCATGAACTGCCTAAAATGGTGCAATTCAACGTGCTTACAAGTGTCAAGACATGGTGTAATGCTTCTGATATGTTCGAGTAACTGTTGCATTCTCATTATACTGCTAGCCAAAAGGCTAACAATATAATGAGAAGTGAACTAAAGTGAAGAAGTGAAGTAAAAGCATGTTGAACCCAAGTGAACTAAAATAAAAGAAGGAACATATTAATATGATAGGTGTTTGAGAGAACTGATTTTTTTTAGAACTTATGACTTCTGTTCAACTATTTGAGAAACTGATGACACCTGAAATCTACTATGACCGCATACGATAGGGAACCGTAAAACATGCTAGAATCTGTAAAAATAAGATAGACTTTGTCAGGAGTATGGATGGCTAGAAAGCTTGCATTGGTATTCTGTTATTCTTAAGTTACCACAGGTTACTCTCGGAACGTCATTATTGGTCAAATGATGAGGATCTGGAAGAGTTAATTCTGAAGAATGAAATAAATAGACATCAGTTTTAAACGTAGATTAACTGTATTCATTTCATCGACAATTCATAAGCGGAAAACAATAAGAATAACAAAGGGTTCAAGCTCAGACACTAATTGGCTTACAATTCATATAAAAAATTTCGAATTTTTGAGGAAAAATGGCCATCGATGAAACGGTTATCAGATTTTATGGACATAATTCCATGAAACAGTTTATACGAGAAAAACATTTCGCTTTGGTTATAAACGATGGGCATTATGCGGAGTATCAGGACATTGATACAACTTCAATTTGTGTTGTGATAAAACATCTGAAAACGAGGAAGATAGTGATCTATTACGTTATTCCAAAATAGTTTTAAAAATGCTTTCGCCAGTGGTGAACTCATCATCTCATATGATATTTTTTGATAATTTGTTACAGATTATCCAATGTTGGTGCACTTGCAACGATTAAAATATACAGTGCCGTTCAAATTTGAGGAATAAATATTGAAACTTTCAGATTTTTATAAAATGTGAATCAACTTTTTTAATCTTAATTTTTTTCAGCGTCCAAAATTAAGGCATAGCATTTTAAAAGTACATGAAAATTAAAAAAAAGTTTTCCATATGGACAGGTAGTAATAAAAAATATATAGGCAATTATCATCGTGAGTAACATTTGTTACCGTGCCAAAACGAATCAAAACTGATGCAGCTGTTAAAGCCAAATTTTGAATTTTGAGAGGAAAATCATGCAAATGAACAAATTGCTAAACTGAAAAATCGTTCTGTTGTGAGCCGAGTTCTAAAACTTCATAATGAAACTAGTAGGCTAACTAATATAAAGAGGCCGGGTAGATCAAGGAAAACTACTGTAGTAGAGGACAGAGTTATGTGACGCCAAGCACGAAAAAAACGTTTTCTAAATTTGGGTACCATTTTTAGTCAAATTAAAAGTGGTACAAATGTTTCACGACGATTACATGAAATAGGCCTTCATGCAAGATCTCCTCGCAAAAAGCCACTCATAAGTGAAAAAAATCAGGCAGCACGATCGAAATTCGCAAAAAACTATGACAGTTGATCAGAAGACAACTGGAATAGGGTATTTTTCAGTGATGAATTTAAATTTGATGTACAGTGGAGGGCAAAATAATACAACACGTTGATTAAATCGCCAGATTGCACATTTATAGACCACGTACAATTACGAATATTGGACTATATATAAACAATAGTATAAAAAAGTTAATAATATATGTAAAACCCAAAACTATTAATAGAAAAAATAGACAGGAACATGTATAATAAATACGTGAACAAAAGTTTAGAACACATTTCAAGATATACATACATTAATACTTCGTTGCATAGCCCTTATTATTAATTATGGCTTCGAGAAGTTTATAGTAGTTTACTACTAGCTTTTTACAAGTTTCGGGTCTAATCTTATTCCATTTTTCAATGCACATTTCTTTGAGTTTAGTGATGTTATTGGGACCTCTCTTTTGAATCTTCAATTTCAATTCTCTCCAGAAGTTTTCGATCGGATTCATGTCCCGTTTTCATGTCCCATTTAAAGCAACTTGGCCATTCTAAAATGTTCATCTTCTTCATCCTCAACTATTCCTTGGTTTCGTTTGCAGTATGTTTTAGATCGTTGTCTTGTTGGAATTTCCATCCAAGTTTCTATTGTAACAAACGAGCCGAAGGTAGGAGTTGCTCTTCCAATTTTTCACCATATTTCCTGCTATTCATGGTTCCTTTACCATGAAGTTTACCTACATCTGAAGAGCTGAAACATCCCCACACTATGATTGAGCCACCCCCAAACTCAACAGTGGGTATGATACACTTTGGTTTATACTCTTCGTGGTGTTGCCTCCAAACATGGTTTGTGCTGTTTCTCCCAAATAGTTCGATTTTGGTTTCATCTTACCACAGTACTGAGTTTCAAAACGCTCTTGGCTTGTTCAAATGGTCGTTGGCATACTTCAATCAAGCCTTGACGTGACTTTTCTGAAGAAGAGGTGTCCTACGAGGGGTGCGAGAGCGACGACCTTCACGGCTAGTGCCCTGCTGATCTTGTATTTGCTGGCTTCGACCCCAGATGCCTAGAGATCATCCTTCAATTCTACACGGGTAGTTTGAGGCCTCTGCACTACTGTTTGGACAAATTTTCGAGCAGCACGGTCGTTAATCTTCCGTGGACAGCCAGTCCGAGGCTTGCTGAGAGTTGTATTCCGGCATTTCCACTTACGAGGAAATGCCAAGGCAACTGAGGCTATACGAACACACAGTTGTGCACTTATTTTCCGATATCCCAAACCTTCATTAAAGAGCTTCATAATACGTTCGCAAAGATCTTGGTTAATGTCCTTATTCTTACCCATGCTTACGACTTTCAGAATGAGAGCTGCTGTACCAATGACACGTTATTGTAGATGAATGCTGACGAAAGTTCGGTTTTCAAATAGTAGAAAGTATTAGATCATTCTGGAATAATCCTACAATAATTTTCATATATAATATCGAGAAAAAAGTCGGGTATTGTAAACTTTTATTCTTGTATTTACTATACATGTTCCTATATATTTTTTTCTATTAAATATTTGTGGGTTTTAGGTATATTATTAACTTTTTTAAACTATTGTTTATATATATAATTCAATTTTCGTAATTGTACGTGGTCTATAAATGTGCAATCTAGCGATTTAATCAACGTGTTGTATTATTTTTCCCCCACTGTATTTAGTAGCGATGGTAAGATGTTTGTAAGAAGAAGAATTGGTGAAAGTTTGAAATTAAAGTGTATAAAGAAAACTGTCAAGTTTGGTGTGGGAACTGTGATAGTTTTCGGTATGATGTCAAACCAGGGTACATCACCTCTTTTGAATTTAAGCACTAGAGTCATTGCCACTGTCTAAGAGAATGTGTTAAAACAATATGATATGATAGTTTTGCAGAATTCTTAAATTGATACTTCTGTTTTTATACAAAATAATGATTCCTGCCATGAGGCAACGCTCGTTATGTGCTCTCTAAAGGATCAAGGAGTAGACGCTATGAACTGGTATCCTAAAAGTCCCATCATGAATCCAACAGAAAACCTATGGAAAACCTTAGGACAACATGTTATGACAAAAAATCAAACATCAGCAGTAGAAGATTTGTAGCTAAAATTACAACTGGAATGGGCGAAGATCATAGTTGCACAATGTTGCTATTTGCTAAAATCTTGCGTTCGTAAAAAAACAATCTTTATTTCCAATCAAGTACACATTACATAGACATTAGTACATTGGTTTTTCAAATTCTTAGGGTTAACATTCTAAGAGTAAGGGTGATGGTGAGCTCCATGCGACGATCCCGGGAGGTTGCTGGGTGTCTTCATGCGTAGCGGGTTGAGTGCACGGCGTGGCGTACGAGAAATAACCCGCAGTCTTTCTACATGAAGCAGAGACCCGATACAGAACACGGGCTGCAGACCACTCGACCACGGTGGCTGCGTGAGTTACAGAGATTGAAAACAAAGTTTGCAGTACTAAATATTAAAAAACTACCTGTGATCTTTCTTGCAATCATGTTCAGATAGAAACGTTATTTTTTTCCTCACCTTTGGACACTCAAAAAGTAATAAAATGGTATATAACTATATAGTATTATTTAGTCAACATGAAAATTAGAGAAATAGTTCAAGTAGTGTATGTCTACTCTCAGTGGTAAATAAGAAAAAATGAATCCCTTTTTGAAGAATTTGAAGTTTTCATGCTTGTTCCTTAGTTTTAAATAACGCTGTAGAGCAACAGGAACAATGCAAAAAAATAGAATAAGCAAACCATCTTTGAGAGAATCAAAGCTCATGAAGAAAGAAAAGTGAAGATCATTTGATTACAGATTCGATTCTAATGAAAAAATTCTTATTGTGAAATCGATGGATAACACTGTCCTGCATAGTTTCTGAGATTGTGTATTATTAAGCTTCTCTGTTTTTTTTTTGCATACTACAGTAATCTCATAAATGTTATTTATTTTTCTCAATTAGGTCTGTATTTTACTGTATTTTAAGCTGAAATATAGGTAAAATAGTGACATTTCTCACTCAAAATGGGATCCTTATATTCATCCACTAAAAAAATTCTTCGAGACACTGGCTAGTCTTACAGAGAAGATTATAGTCAGTTTCAATGTCCTTCAGATGCATTAAAATACAAGGTGTTTCAAAATTAGGGCAACCAACTTTTTAGTAAGTTTATGAAAATTCAAATGTGCGATTTTGATTTTGAGGCTTGAAACTCAAAAGTGAATAACAAGCAAACGATACAGTGTTGTATTTATTCAATGTAATCACCCTTATTATGAACTACAGCTTCAAGTCTATTTACAAACACATTGCAAGCGGCACGTATCTGTTCCTGTGGAATTACTTCCCATTCCCTTTGCAGCTTTGCTTTCAGGAACTCGAGAGAAGTGTGATGGGTAACTAAGACCCTTGTCTCCAAAATGCACTAGATAAAAACGTCCAAGGGATTGAAGTCGGGGCTTCTTACTGGTCATACATCTTTGCTTATGAAAAATGGAATGGTCATCTGAATCCAGGTTTGGGTTACGTTAGAGCCATGTGATGGTGATGAATTCTGTTGGAGACTCCATGGTGAACCTTAAAAATGTTCTGTAGCCCATGGTATTAACTTTGATTCAAAAATAACAGAAATGTACCGTTCAGAGTTCAGTTTGACCACACCCAGAGCACAAAAACAAGCGGAGATCTTCTTGTGGTTGTCACACCAAACCATGACAGGCTATGCATTTTGATATCTTGTAAAAATCTTACCCTCGACTGAACTTGAGGAATTCTAAACTAGTTCGTTCTGATGGTTTCCAACTTGTTGAATGTCAAATTGTTTCTCATTTGTGAACACCAAGTTAGGGAGCCTGCCTTGAGCTATCTCATTAAGGATGTGACAACTTCTTTCAGCCCTCATTCTCTGATGATGTTCAGAAAGCTCACGACGCTTCATTATTTCTATGGTTTCTTTCTCAGATCCTCCTTCAACACTCGATGCATTGAAATTTTGCTAACACTGGTTTCTGCAGCCGGTTTTCAATGAAATTGATGTGGGTTTCGAGGCAACTTCTCCCGCGTGTTTTTCATAAGTTTTTTGGTCCAAACATTTCGTTCCTGGCCTCGTTCTGGTTAATCAGAGGTTGTACTAGTCTCCCTAAACTTTTGAATAATTTTCCAAACAGTTGAATGGTTCATTTTTAACTTTTTTGCAATTGATACGTTCCTCTCGCTTTCTTTGCGGAGCTTGATAACAATATTTCGATCCACAGCTATTATATATAGTATGAATTTTAAATTTAGACGCCTGAAATAGAAAAATTATCTTACCACCTTCAAAGTAATATATGATTTAAGTAACCAAACATTGATTTCAAATGATTTATTTAATATGTAAAACTGGTTGCCTTAATTCTGAAACACCCTGTATATCCACGTGCTCGCCGGTCATTTGAATGTTCGTCGTGACACAAAAGAAAAGAGTATATGTCCGTGTTTTTTCATATACAATTTCCTACAATTGAATTTCTTTTTCATGGAGTGGTATTTACTTTGTACATGTTCTAAGGATTTTTCACTAGTGAAAAACTTGCATTGCCTCGGAAATATCGTAATTAATTTAGAATGATCTTGGAGTCGATACTAAAATATGATGTATTTTAGTAATATTTTAGAATTAAGTTTTATACGTATTTCACATCCTATGAAACTAGTATTTTCAAGTGAAAAATCTAATCGTAGTTGCTACTTCAAATTGTAACCCTCATCTATAGAAGATTATAATCAACCACGGGCCTTAAGGCTCAGTCCCCAGTAGTTTGGTCTCAGCTATCGTCCAGTTAGCAGCAATTCTATTAGCGCTTTCAGTCTCTCTCTGACGGGTAAGTTTTATTAACAATGTGTTAGAGAGTTTTGCATTTCACTTACGTACCAGATATTCTTTGAACTTGTCTTTTTGCTGAGCCTAGATGTTCCCCTGTAGGTTTAAGATTTCCTTGTTGAAGCAGTTTTGATACCATGTGTATTTGACAGATTGTATGGCAAACATATCATTTCAGTGTGGTTACGTTTTCATTCAAACAATTTAAATTGTGTTTGAAGTTGTCGTGCTTTGATTCGCGTTACTCCAAGATTTATAATTAATCCAATGATAGAACATTTTGATTAATGACTATTGCATCAGCCATCAAATTCATTGTCTAATTTCGTCTCACTTAAGTTGCTATGTCCGAGTATTTATGACAGGCATACTAAAAGATCGACCAGCCATTTTGATACGGTTATTAAATTCCATGGCCTCGGGTAGAAGCTGCCTATCGGCATCTTGTTTTGTATTTCTTTAGCTTCTAGCTAATTAGGTACGATGTCTTAGTGCTTTACTCAACATTTGTCTTGTAATGTTGTCTAGTGATATAGGTTCTTCTTGCTTAATTCTGTATTATTTCGAGGTACTTATTGGTCCCTATCCGGGGAGGTTTCGGTTCGGTTTCAGTTTCAGTCCCAGTTTCGGTTTTACGGATTTCAAGTTCTCAGTTTTAGTCCTCGATCTTGGCCTCAACTTCTTCTCTGATTTTGATCGTGTTCAATAATAAATCTGCAAGCTACGAAGCCGATCGTATCACTACCCTCGAAAAACACCCTACCAAAACAACGACAACAGAAAAATAACCGTTCCCCCAAAACTTATATCACGCATACTTTGGAATGAAACTTGGGGACCATGATTAAACTTTTGCCCCTGACGTATGCTGTAAAACATATGTATGTTTAAAATCTACAACGCTGGAGACTCAAAATGATTCAACATTTACTATTTAGCATTCCTATGATACAGAGGGAATGCAGAGATCATACTACGACCTGTTACTTCTGTATGACAAACCTTCAGGGTGAGTTATACTGATACATCTAATGCAGTATGTTCATAATTCTTAAATTTATCTGTAAGTTAATATATATATTTTGCTATCAAGATACTATATCTTTTGTTCACATTTCATGTTTAAACTGGAAGAACAAATATGCTAAGTATCCAGATGTACCCTCAGTCATGAAACCAGTCCTCATAGACCGAGAATCCTAGTTCCAACTCTTCCAGAAAACTACAGGGACATGATACTCGATGACGATCTTGATATCGATAAAGACACGGAAGAAACTGACGTTTTCAGTACACACTTGCCCACAGTTTCTGCAAAAGAACCATACCCTTCAGTTAAGCTCAGTTGAATGATTTAACAAAGACTTGTGATTGTTTAAAGAGTCAGCTCAACCACTAGGATCACGGATTTTCGAACACCATGTCTTAGCACCAGGAACATCATTTGCCTGGTAACGTAACTGTGACAAGGAATTACTTACGGTTTTAAGTTCTTCAGCTTTGACAAGAAAATTTCATTGGTATATTGCAACAATATCAGTGGGCTTAAATCCATCAGAGTGGTGGCTCTTTACTGACACGTTAACAAGAAGCTTGCAAGCTGTGATGTTGTTCAATGGAAACCAGGTCGCATCTGTTCCAGTAAGGCATTCAGTGCAGATGGATGAGAACTACAACAACATGGAGGATCTATTAACTGCTCTGAAGTATAAAGACCACAATTCGAAGACATGTTTATGCATGAATATAATTTAATACTGCACACCAAAAAAGGTTGCTTCCATAATATGATATTTTGTTGCGTTTTTCTAATTGGTAATTATGTCTGTTGACACACTGTTATATTATGAAGCTTTAGCATTCTTTAATGATATAGCTATTCAGCTAAACATATTTTAAATTTATTTTTCCACAGGTTGTGTCCATGGTGCTGGACTTATAAGGTGGTTACACCAAATTTCCATGTGTCCTATGCCTGTCGGTTCAAAAACTTTATAAACGTACATACTGGACAAAAATGCCTGGCCTGCAATTTTATGAAAGAAAAATTTCCAAGTCAGTGCAGTAAAGCTGATGGCAAGAATTTTTGATAACCCTCAGATTAGGGAGCTTTTCAATGGTCCCAAGCGTAATTGCAGCATAGATGTACACGAGAAGAAAGTATGACATGCCTTCGAGTCTATTGTCTTCCATTTTTTGCCAACTACAGAAGTCCATGGTATGAACGAGTTGTTGAAGATCTTCATTTGAGCTACAAAGTTCTTTGTGCGTGCATGTCAATCAAGATGCACACTCTCAACTCCCTCTTGGACTACTTAGCAGAGAACTGTGGTGACGTGAGTGAGGAACAAGGAGAACGCTTAAATCAAGATATCCGTGAAATGGAGGAACGGTACCAGGGTCGCTGGGATATCAACATGCTCGTAGACTACTGTTACTGTCTGAAATGGGATGCCCCAAACACCAAGCACTAAAGATATTCTCTGCAACAGCCATTTATGCATGTGTAACTGTGACATTTTTTATGTAGTTTACATTTTGGTCCTTTGTGTTACGGTTACATTTCCTATAATATATTTTACACAAATTTTTTGAATTATTTAGGAAGCTTGATGTTTTCCTAATTTCCATAGCATAAAAATCTGACCTGATTGGGTAAAATGAATGAAATTTTTTAAATTAGAACGCAAAATACATAAATAATTTGTTAAGAAGTTCCGTACCTCATAATTTTTTTTTCTAATTCAACCCACTGTGTCAAATTATGACACTGCATCCTCTCACTAAAGTCCTGCATTAACAGCTTGAAAACAACAACCAAAGGACATATCCCTGAACCAAATGTCCTTCATAGTTACAATGTAAGTATGGGAGGTGTTGAAAAAAATGATTGGTTGGCTGAAAAATATTCCTTTACGATCAGTGAAAAAATGTATTGGCCATTATTCATTCACATATCGAACATGACAGTAACAACGACGGTGCACGACGATTTGTACACGACGGTGATGAACACAGTTTGAGTCTCCTAGACTTTAAGAGGCAAGTTTACTTGAAAAATTTAAAATGATCAGATTATTGTGTTCAAATCAGAGAAAGGAAGGACTTTGCATGAGCATATATTCCACAAGATGTAAGGTTCGATCGCACCGAGCACGTTTTGTAGAAGAGTGATCAACAACTTTGATGTCAAAACGAATCATGCCTAGGACAGCCGAGAACCTACGGAAATAAAAGCACCGTGAGGTTGTGCATTGATTGCTTTATTCCTTTCCATTCTAAGATATAAATGATATGAAATAAAGGAAAATATATGTTATTAAACATACCTATAATATTTCACTGATTTTTTCCACAGAAAAATGAAGTTACGAAGCAGAAAATAAGTTAGTTTAAGGTATAAATACACACAAGATTTTTTTCAGATGTCTGTGTTATTTTTTGCATTATAAGCTATGGATACCACATTAACTTAGTGTCCACATTTGAGGGCATACAGTACCTGATTTGTTTCTTAAAATAAAAGTTGATGGTAAAATTTTATGTGCTTGTTATTCCTTTTTGTATAACTATATTGGAAATTTCTACAAAAAAACCCATAATTAAAAACTTGGAATATTATGGGTTAAGTGGGTGGGTACTACAGCCAGTATACAAAATAGTGCGACTGACGAGATGATGAAGTTATGGTTTACAGCTTAATACTAGCAAATAACGATACAATTTGAAATTTTGTTGTTATCGTGTCCTACAGGGGACAACCACAAACAATGCTGACAATTTTAAATCCCATTTTCAAAGTTGTGTCTAATCTGGATGGATACGAGTAAGAGGAGTCCGAAGCCTGATACTGAGCTTGATGTCACCCCAACGAAGCTCGTCGATGACTCTTCAATGGTTTACGGAAAACTGGAGGAAGAGGTGCGTAGAATACTCAGAATAGTACTTTGAACTTTCTGAAGCGTATATTAAAGAATGACTAGAAGCTCATAAGTAATACTTTTAGCACAAATTATTAGGGAAGTTAATATCATAGGTTCTGTTCCATGAACTTATTCACTATGCTTCAAGTATTCAGTTCACACCGGGTGATGACATGGAAAACAACAGCAAGAATTGCTTTATCAAGCTATTCAGGCAGCAAATGTGTGGTGCCCTCACTTAACCTGGTCGTTAGTACCGACTACCACTTGCGTTCTTGTCCACCTTCTTCGTGGACGTTGGCTTGCCCTTCGTTAAATTTCTACATCATTCCCGCACACAACCCTCACATATAAAGTTGTCACCATACACTTTGCTCATTCTGCGATGGATTTCAGCAACACTTCGTCCTTCTTATTGCAGAAAATGGATTACACTTCGCAACTCATGTTTAGCGAGAGCATCGATTGTAGCGGCCAAATACCTCGGACAATCGGGCTGTATCCCTTTCGGCGATTATGTAGAGGAATAAGTACGACCCTGTAGTAGTTTTGGTATAAAATTATGATTTTGTATTTTCGTAGCTTATCGGATATCGGAAAAGACAGCACTTGTAAATAATACTCATAAACGTAAAATACGAAGTAACAAAAGAAAGTAGAGCCATCATGCAAGCACTGGTAGAAAGATCCTAAAACGTTCTTCACAGATTGAGTAAATTTAAAAGAAAATATATTTTTTAAGCAAATAAATGTTTATCTTTTTTTTCTAAAAATTTGTAAGGGCATGATGTATGAATTCAATTTATGAACTTTTTCCACTCTGTACCCCTAATTTCGACCAACGTCAAAAGTATAATGCACCTATTATTTCCAACCAGAAGGAGTATAAAATAACATAACTTTTTTTTTAATTATCACCGGTTAATTTTATAACTCATGTATAAAACCAAAACCAGTGATATACAATCCTATACATTCATGGAATAAATTTCTGCTTTCGCGAACGCCTGTGATGTTTCATGTCTTTATATCTCATGTCTCAAAGATTAGCTGGAAATTCGTTGAGATGACTTTTGAGGACATGAGACTTTATGCTCATGTTGCCACCTAAGAAATATGAGTTTTCAACCAATGTTTCCACCAAATCTTCGTATTTGGCAACCTTCTTAGTCCCAAAGAATCATTCACAGATGCATGGTCATTTTTTTCACGTCAGTCATTGAGCTCGAGGAGTTTGGCATTTCATTAGCTTTCTCATTCGAGTTTCTGCCAGGTCATATGGTTGATTTTTTTTGCTCTCGTCTTACATTAGGAATGCATAATTCTATGAGACCTTTGTTTATTGGTGTAGGCTTTTAATAGATAGCTTATGTATATTGCATAGATCTACAATTTAATCCTGATCACCAATTATAAGCTTATATTAAGAAAACAGTGTTCTTTCCACAAACTCACTACTGTTCGTTCTTTAACTTGGAACTACAAACTCCCTCATGTATAACAAATAGAGCGAAAGAAATCCAATTATTTCCGTGATGATGTCATTTGCACTCCTATTTTATTATTTAAAAACAAAATGAAAATAGAGAAGTTCATATAATTAAATACACGATAATAACATTTCCAGGTGAGTGTGAATTGATGAATTTACAGTGTAAGTACATAGATTAATCAATATGTCAGCATAATTCTCTATCTTACAGTGTACTTGAGCTCAAACTCTTATATACATTTATATATATTTTTGCACTGACATATTGATGTATTTTTTCTTGTTGTGCTCATAGTAAGCGGTAGAGGGATTGAGAAACGGTCGAAGAACCAAACAGGATAATGACACATGGAAAAGTTTATTCCCATTTCTAAATTGACATGCAACAAAGCCCACAAAAGCATGTGTCATGACTGTGCCTTAAAGTTATGAATATATCTTGGCTACTGGTGAAAGGAGCAAGACTTTAGAAATACGTCGCACGTTGACGGAATCGACTTTGTGTCTCGACCACCGGCGATGCAAACACTGGTGTACGACAAGCTCTTGGTGGTCGGGGCTTACGTCAATCTGCTTTTTAGGAGTATTAAAACAATGCATTACCCGCATCAAGTCTGATAAGGAATCTTGACTTGAGATCTTGGCAGTGATTACTGATATTACATAGGCCTAGGCTGCCGCCTTAAAAAGCCTCTTGGGCAGCTTGCCGAGGCAGCTTGCCTGCTAATTGGTCCATAAGGAATGGAGATTGGAAGCATTGTAGTATAGTACCATGGTGAACAGTCATATACGATGTCGTGTAATCTTGCAATTCACTTCCATCTATAATATCTCTTGTAATTAGAGGAGAGGGGCAATATGGATTGCTTGTAGAAAAAACGTAACATGATGGAGCAAACTATTTATTACTTTTAAACTGAATTACTCCAAATTACTCCAAAAAACATGTGTTAAACTTAGTGGAAAAAAGAAAATTTGTTTGCTGGTGACAATAAGTAACAATCATTGTATAATATGGGGGAGCAATAATTCATAATTTTAGCTCGCTTGAACAGTAGCAAAAGGTCCTATTATAAGTATGGTCCAAATTTCTACTCAGAAATAAATTAGATATCATTTTTGTACGAACAAGTTAAAATGTGCATGATTTCAAAGAAGTTTTTACTTTTCAGTTTCATTTTTAGTTACTAATGTACTACAAATACTTCAGCATCAGTAAAAACCTCACATTGATAGCAGTGTGTTTGCACACGAAGCTTAGAGGAGAGCAGCGCCCTGAAGCAAGTCTGTCGTAGGCGGAGAACTACCGAGTGAAGATATACTCGTATGTACAGGAGGAAGAGGGTAGGTTTAGAAGACGCATCAACTGTAAGGATTGGCCGTAACTATTCCGTGCCCATCGGGCATTTAACTATGGTTTTGTGGTGATAGTGATAATTACATGACTCAAGGTACTTTCAGCTTGTGTGGGAACAATACAGTTAACGACGAAATTATTTGTCAATTCTTATCTTATCTTATCTTATTGTCTTATTATTTATCAATATTATTTAGTAATTTCTTAGAATTTGATGCTTGTATTATACAAAACAGTTTGAAAGTTACAATGTACATAAGAAGGAATTATAACTCAGTTTCAGAACAACAGATTTAATTTAACAAATTTAACAAGAATATTATGCAAAAAATAAACGAACATGAATATTTTAACAACGAAAAAATTCAGTCGTACAGGTATCGATTCATGTACACTGATGGACACTAAATACATTAAATGTATTTAAATACTAAACACTACATAGATGCTTGAAATGTATTTAAACACTTTAGTAAATACTTCTCTCTTAAAACTAGATTTACGTATTGAAGAATCAAGATACTCGTAGATTGAGTGTACTTAATAGAAATTAAGATATAATTCACACAGAGTTATTATTTTGGCTTCACTTTAAAGTGTACGTGAGCTGTACTATTGTACGAGGAACTATCATAGCTTGACTATAATTGGAACTCGACTAGAATTTCAAGCAGCATGATAATCATTATTTTCTAAAAAAAATGGCTCGACCCTTTAGCTTATAAATCACATGGAAAAAAGAGTGAAAAAAGGGTGGAGAGTACGATTTTACTCTACATTACTATTTTTTATTTAATTTTAAAAACAAACATCAGTACAGTTATGTGACATTCTGCCTATATTGTCCTGCATTATTTTCATAAATAGGCGATGTATGACGATACGCCAAATAATTTTATCAAATACAGTACAGAGAGTACCTGGTTTACGGCATTTCGACTTCCGGCAACTCATCGTTACAAACGAGCGCCCATAAATCCTGTTAATTCACGTTCCGCTTTACAGTGATCGGGTCGTAGCTACCGTGCGTAGTACTCCTTGTTTTGCTTGCGCGGCTGAATAAATGGTAACTCGGCGCATAAACGAGGAAGATGCTCATTCATTACGCCACATTGGATTATAACCTATCCAGCCTCTCCAGCTGCAGGCTTTTTCGAACAAGCCTGCCTCTCCGGTTACCAGTCAGAACACTATACATGTTTGGTTTATATTATATGTATGTAGATGTTCTTATCATTAGTTAGCATAATTCACGTATCTAAGTGCATATTTCCGTGATGTATAGGCCTAAGTTCCGACCTACGTACCAAACCGGCTTACAAACGTCCGTAAAAACGGAACTCGTTCGGAACCCAAGGACTCCCTGTATATTTATGCAGACATTATTTAAGTACATTCCTTTGAGATGTATTCCATGAGAAACCCTCTGGGGATATGATCACGGGGATTGTCTTTCACATATTTTTGCGAGTTATTGTTCTTCGGGAGATAAATAGGATTTTCGAGCTGCACCCAAGGAGGCACGCTAACATTGTCTGTCCTCGTCAGCGTGCTTTAGGAATTTAGTATTCCTCGACGGGAATTCGATCGAGCTACTTACCTCAGTGTAACCAATGTTGTCGCACGAGTCTGTCTGTTGTAGGTTTAGTTTTTGTACGATAGTAGACCTTATTCCTCCGTTTTCTCCTGCTGTGTCTCTCCCGTGGAGGACGCCTCGGACCTCACCTCTTGCACGAACGTCTTCGATTCTTAATATATCGTCTTGATTTTCTCATTTTTGTTTCTGTAAAATGTTCTCTGCCCTTGGTGAAACGCCTTTGCAACGGATACGATGGTACAACACTATTGACTTCAATCTAGTAAGCTGAAAAGTTGAAGAAACTAAGCATTCGATATATTATCTAAATCAAACAAAATGTAATTTTTCCAATTCAAATCCTTGAAAATAAGGGATAAAAACACGAAGCGTACGTAGCGAGCGTACCCAAAAAGTCTTTGCGTTACAACTACGTTTAAACGAGTTTTCAACGTCGTGCTTGGAAGTTCAAACTCGTTTCAAGCGTCGTACCTAGTCGAAAAATGATTTCAATGTAGTTAAATACATTGTATTTAAATACATAAATATTGTGTTTAATACAGTATTTAAATAGACATTTTTGAATGTTTTTAAAAATACAATTTCAATTACACAAATGTATTTAAATACTGCCCGACATTGTTCATGCAATTATAAGAAATTTACATTTATTTATTGTTTTCAGAGTATTGTAGAATATTTATTTACCAGAATATTTTAGAAAATTCCAGTGACGAACATAACGCTGTGTAAACAGCATCATTATTGTCATTCTTACTTCTACGGCAGGATGATCAAAACAAATAATGAGCGCTGATTTGATTTAAAAAATTATTAACTCCTAGAAATCCAGTATTAGTGATGGAACTATTTATAAATGCTGAACCACCTTTGAATTTATCGTGCAATATGTCATTAAGTAGTTTAAAGAGCTTGAAACGATAGCAACTTTGTCTGGGTGTGGAAGACAGTAAGCTGTCACGAAGACCTGCGCACAAACTAAGTCCCGAGGTTTATGCGTACCCAAAAGTTGTATTGAAAGACATCTTCAAAGACTCGGATACGCAGGGTATCAGCGAAAACACTCGTACAATTCAACGTTGTCCAAATAAGAATGTGTTAAATCGACATAGACCATGACGGAAGCCTCTTTAGAAGTTACATCATTTTTCAGTACTCTTAAATTTTGTCCAAAACTTTCTTGTACAAAGAAAATTACTTCTGGGAATAGGGACTATAGAGTGCTGAAACAAAAAGAGAGCTATTCGTAAATGATGTAACAAAATTTGACGCCAAAATTGTGAGTCTTTTCTCCACAGTGCCAACAGTAAAACATGGAGGTGTTGCTTGTTGTTTTGGGGTGGTTTCGGTTCAAGTGGAACTGGTAATTTCAGTGTAATAAAAGAAGTAATGAAATCTGATGAATGCATCATGTGATGGAAAAATCCCTCAAATGGGTCCTACACAAATTTAGTGGTTGCAATGATTGCTGGTATTTAGAACACGATTAAAATGTTGTTTGCACTGACTGAATATGACCCCTCTAGTACCACCACATCTCACAAAGCGTCCCGTTTTCTTCAAAACCTGACGCAAGAAAAAGAAAACAACTTTGGGATCTGGATTCCTCTAAAACGAAGGCTTGGAAGACAGGAAGGAGAGAGTGACGAAACGGTAGCCCAGCTGACAGTTCTTTGCTGCTTTGGGACGGTCTCAGTTTCCAGCGATCAACTGCAGATGTTTGCTAAGGGTTCACTAATTACTTAAGTTGTTTTTTTTTGGTATTCGTGGAGTAAGGCCGTCGAGTCCGATTGATATAAATGAGTTTAGAAAGATGACTTGTTTTGTTACTTTTTCATCGTGAATACGTATGCCGTTCGTCAGAATTTATTTCGGGTTTAGGGCGTGAGGCTTCACGATTTCAGTCAATTATTCACGAGTGAACACAGAAGTAAAGTATGTATTTAGAATAATATTCTGGCTTTAGTTGTGTTGTCTGCCCAAGTTGAGCCACCAAATTCAACTACTAGTCCAATAGTATTTAGTACAGTCAGCATTACAGGGTCAGTTCTTTCATTATATCCTATTTCTATAGAAAATACAAATTTATGTCTTACAAACTGCTTATCTCACATAATAAAACATTAATTTACTGATCCAAGACACAATGAAATATTGTTACGATTGCACTCTCTCTAAGTATCATTCAAATTGGCTTTAATATTGAAAAATTTAAACGGCCCAAGGTTTTTAGCTTTACAAATTTGCTTATGTTATCCCCTGTTGTTCATTAAATCTACAGAAGAACAAAAGTCAGACATAGCTATTTTTCACCTTGAAATTTTCCTCAATTAATATTGAGAATAATGTGGCGTACTGATTAATATGACGAACCTATCTTAATTACATCGTTAGGTTATTAGTCTAAAAACAGACAACGTAAATTAATTTAACATATTGTACATGCACTTCGCTGCAATAACCAGCGTATGCGTTGTAGGCCTCCGGTGAAGTTTTCTTAGGTTTTGAGATTTCTTCATTCATTTAAAATTCGTATGGTTACAATTTTGTCGTTTGTTTTTGGAATACTACCTTCAACCATTCAATGCTCAGCTTCTATACCTGTTACAACGTTTGTTGCAATATTTTGCTCGTGTATCTTAGGAGTGTGTTCGATTGAACTATCTATTGGTTCATCATCGCTGATTGACTAACTCTTCTGAAAAAGTCAAAAACATTATCAATTCTGATAAGGCCAGGGGCAAGGACTACTATAACCAGGACGTGCATCGCCATGTAGCTGACTACGGTAACGGAGGCCATTGCATTCTTAGAAACATAACATTTTCTATCGGACAAATTGATCAAAAATTACTTCTTTCAAGCAATAGAAGCGATAATAAGATTTTCCAGTGAATTTTAAATGGTTTAAAGCACTGTAATGCTTTGAAATACCAATTTTAACAGGACTTAACATGTATTATTGTATGAGTTTAGTGAGTGGCCACTTTATAGAAAGCCGAGTTGCTGCAGTTTCAGATTTTACAAGTTGATTATAGTTAAACCTTTACCAATGCAAACAACCAAACATACAAACATTCACGCATATGAACAAACAGACATAGAAGCAAAAACCCACCAAACGGCAGCGATTAGTCAGCCAACCGGGCCTTTTTGACAGAGGTCTGAAGGACTGCATTCTTCTGCTAATCTTTCTCTGAGGGGTTGACAGCAAATTTGAGGGGTTGACAGCAAATTGAGTGAGTGTAGTAGTTGTCAGAATACTGCTTTTCTTTGACTAGTACAGTTCCTTGACGTCTGCAAATGATGCCGTGTTTCATTGTCAAGACTGATCTTCTGGCCCTTTTCACTGATCCAGTTGTTCCGGATGCAGTTGTTTAGCAGATGTAGCTCCAGTTGATAAGCAGATGTACTGTGTCAAAAAGGAGAAACCAGACGCGTTCGTTGTCAAGAGGATGCTTGGCTGTGGCATTGCAATTACCTAGTGATTAGAATAGAAGTGGCCTTGCAGTCTCGGTTGTTCTCGGCCGTGCCACTCAGCAACCCACCAGAAATTGAAACAGTTGGGCGAATCTGTACTTCATCTACTAATAGAAACATATTCTTCTGTTGCAGTGTCTGGACTTTGTCAAATGTTTCCCTTAGCACCTGGTCCTTGTCAATAGATGAAGTGATGTACTGCAGCTTGCGTCTGCATGGCAGCACCAAAAAGTCTCTGAGCTGTTCATAATTACACTTTGGGTATAATTGAAGAGCAAAATAATAATCATTCATGGAAAACTGCTTCTGTGATGAAAGTTCCAACAGACGTCAAAAATACCAACTTCTTATCCTTCTCGGCGTCGACATAGGCTGACGTGTAAGCTCGAAGGGTGACAACATTTTGGATCGTTTTGTCAAATGGGATGTCATACATAGTTCATTGTCAAGCGCACAGTTTCATCAGACTGCGTATACGATCTCAAACCATTGTTGGGATGAAGTATCTTAAACAGTGGTACACTAATGCCGTTCTTGAGCGCACTGAGCGTTAGTGGGGAAAACAAAGTGGGCTTGTTTTCGAAAATCACAGACAGGCTGCACTCACTGAAGTTGTCGGTCATGAACAAACATACAAGCCTTTCTTTCGATCTTGAAATAATCAAGTTCTTGTACTGCTTCTGCAGGTTATGTTCAGGTTTGAAAGCATCAAATGAAGTAATCTTATCCTTCTGAAGAAAATACCTCAGTTGTTGGTCTTCCACTTTCGCCGGGAGAGATGCAGGTTTTGGAGATGGCAGACATGAAGCAGGCACATTGAAGATACTGAGAGGGATTTCACTTGTTCACACAACCCCACACTTGTTTGGAATTTTTAATGCAAATAATTAGTTTTAAACTTTGTAAACAAACAGTATCCACTTATAAATGCAGCAATGTGCCTCGAAACAAACAACAATGTCCGATTCAAACCGAGCGACAGACTACGACAATGTTCGCACTATGACAGATGGGGGTTAACTGAACTCAGTGGACTGGACTCCGCTACCGTAGGCAGCTACATGGCGGTGCACGTCCTGGTTATAGTAGTCCTCAGCCAGGGGCTAAATCTAACGCTATTACAATGCATGAATTCCCAACTTTTGGCCCCTGAGATGACAGAAATACAGGCTGAAGGAGTATGCGTTGAATGATTCGAAGAGATTTCACCAAACGAAACAGTCTTTCAGTGTGCCAAAGTATTCATAGGTCATAGGTATCATCCCATGGTGACTCGGGTCTTTTTACTCGCCAGCTGTTAGTAGGTGTGTGAAGAAACTTCGAGGCTCCAAATCTTTACTTAGTCTTTGGACAGAATTTGCGACTTTGTGATGTAAGGTAGTTACCTCTACGGGAGATACCTCTAGGGAGTTAGTAATGTTTGTGTTCTAGATTTTAACTCTATGTGTTTATGTACAGGTATAATCAGTTTACCTACACAGTATTCCCATTGGTGGGAACCAGTTGGTGCTATGGCGTGAAAGCATTCCGGCATTAATGTTTTATAAATATTCGAAAAATTTAACCTTTGTCTCTGATTTTTATGGTTTCTTCACGAATAATGTACAACGTTGAAAGTATTATGCATGAGTTGAATTTTGAGATTCTTTTCCCCCTCTAGTCCAACTCTTTCCTATCAACGGCAATGGTTGTATGCACCAACTGTTTCCGACCAGAGGAAGACAAAAAGAAAGTAAAGACACAAAAATGGTGAATAGTTTTCCACCCATTTCTTCATGCAGAGAAATCACATGAAAAACAAGTAAATCGACCAGTTTGATATTTAAAACAAAACACGTGTATGATAGTTCCACAAACTACTCCAACGCAGTTACCAACTTTATCTCATCTTCATTGTAATACGCTACGCAATAATCATTTAATCTACCCATCCCTTGTGTTATCAATCTATTTAATGTACCCTCAGTTTTGTTCATTGATGGTGCCTGCTCATTCAACTCTGCAGCTTCGGCATCCATGAACTCAATACAAAAATAATTATGACTTTCTTATAACCCCTTTGCATTCAACTTTTAATGGTGTTTGACTGAATTTTTTCCCACAGTGTCACATTCTTAATGTATTAAGCTATTTATACGCTCGGAGACATCCAGGACATTTGATTCTTATTTTCTCTCTCATTTCCGTGCCAAGGCGACACCAGCTAAAAAATCCGTTTCCTATGGGACCAAAACCTTACAGCCAAACTTCATTTTTTGACCCCGTCAACTAATGAGACCAAGAACACTTTGGTATGTACAAAATTAATAATAGGATAAGAATTTCCATTTTGTAAAGTTTGAAGGTGATTGGTCAAAACTTGTTGATAACATCTTCGCCCCTGTGCCACCCAACGCCTCATATCATCCATACAAAGAATTCTCTTGTGATCCTTAACTAACTCTTCTAGACCGCTATCCTCGCCATGATCGGGCAACTCGTGTGTTCCGCGCTGTTTCTTGCATCCTCTAAAATATGCGTCATAAACCTGCGTTTAGAATCGAAAAGATTAGAATAGAAGATGGCAATAGGAATGAGTCATTTGATCCATTCTTGGGTTGCTACTAAAGTCCCATGCCGTCTACAATTGAGACATCAACCACGTCCAGGCCTCTTAATCCGCGCAGACATCTTAGTCACGTACACGTATCTTTATAATGCACAGGAATTTCAGTCATGTACACGCACCGCAATCATATAGGTATGTATAGGTCTCATGAGTTAAAAAGGATATGGGATCAGTACGTAACAATACTGGAAGATTCTTTTCCAATATTTCTCAAAACGATTTTTGAATGTCTTTACAGTGCCGGCAGGAACGATATTTTCTGGCAGAGGGCTTCACGTTCCGGCAATTTTAAGTAGAAAGATGCTTAGAGCCTGATATGTCTAGAAGTTTCTTTTTACTATTTGCTGGTCATTCTTACTGGTTTGAAAGTATTGTCTGAGTTTAAAAGCCCTTGCGGAGTAACATCGTTAATACTGTTTAGATATTTATAAATTTCGATGAGTTGTTTCGTATTTTTTTGGTTATTAATGAGAAGTTAAAGTTACTGATGATGCTTTTCGTGACTGAGATTGCGGAGTTCGGGAATCATTGTCGTTGCTTTTTATTAAATTCTCTCCATTTTAGCAACCTCTCTTCGTAGGGTAGGGGACAAGAGTCGCAAAACACATTCCAGATATGGCTGGATTAGCGATTTAATGAGCAGTTAGATGACATTTTTGGCCTGTATTCAAACTTGCTTGCAATGAAACTAAGGATCCTGTTCGAATTTTGACACATTTTTAACTTGTTTTTCATGCTTGGGATTTTCAGTGATAGTAATACAAAGATCACTTTGTTTTTCTACTGCTTCAATAAATTCAATCCATCGTGTGTTCAAAAAGCCGTTATTAGCACTAATGTGCAATAATGAACACTTTTCAATGTTGAAGCTTATTTTCCAGGTATTAGTTCATTGACTTGGACGTTCGAGGTTTGATTGAATAGGTACTATCTATTTCAGTGAACGATCTGTAAAAAAGTTTCGTGTCATCGGCGAATTTACTGATTTTATGGATAATTCCGACGTTAAAGCCGTTGATGTAGATGAGAAAGAGGAATGGACTTAAAACGCTCTGTTTCATGTGCCGAATTACTAATTTGATCATGAATCATCACTCGTGAGCCGGTTTCATCTCCATCGTTAGTAGTTGCCTTGTATACCATTAGCATATAATTTGGCCATTATCCTTCCGCGGGAAACATTATCGAAGGTTTTTTGAAAGTTGTATATGATGTCTACGGACATTGTTCAGCTGAATTTTCGGTTGAATTCTCAAAAAATGTCGAGGAGGTTTGTGAGCTGTGTTTTCCCCTAAATCTGTGCTGGATGTCAGTAACCAGGTTATGGGCATGGAGGTGTTTTGTTATATGAATTTTGAGTAATTTTGAGTAAAAGCCCCAATTGTTTTTCTGACGACTGGGGTCAGGGTGGTTGATCGATAGTTATTGTGTGCTTGTTCGTTCCCTTTTTTAAAAATAAGAGTAAGTCCAATGCAATTTTCACACGATCGATTGAAGATGCTTGTCTAGGACTCGGGAATTACTTCTGCTGTCTCTTTGGCGTTCGAGTCGCTTGATTTACATGGGTTTTGAAGGGTGAACTGTTTTCCTACCTCTTCTCTGCTCTATATGTCGTCGTTCTGGATTTCCTGAGGGCTTAATGCGTGAACTTTTGGGATTTCAGTTAAGTCTTCGAGGATGTACACTGAAGTAAAGTATCTATTTACAATTGGGGCTTTGTTTTTACTGTCTGTTTGATTTCAGCCATCAGGGTTAATAAGTGGTCCAATATTATATTTTTTGAGTCGTCTGCCTTTTACATATTTATATGAACACTTCGACAACCCTTGTATTGCAGCTGTAATTTTTTTATTTCGTTTTGTATTATATTTATCATTGTTCGTTTAATGACACTGCAAGTGTGGATGTGTTCATGAAGATGGGATTCTGTTTGTTGTCTATCAAGTTTTTTGTACAACTGTTGCTTGGCAAGTGTGAAGCACTTAATTTTCTGTGCTATTCTTATTTTTTCATATGACGCAGTCAAACTAATTTCTTTTAACTATTCTTTTATCGCCTTCTTTCCTGCTGAAAGGCTCCTCACTAGGTCGTCAATATACTGTCGCTATAAATAGCTCCTATTCATTTTCAACACTCGTTTTTACAATATGCCTCAATCGTTCATACCACCGTTAACACACCTCATATACTCTCGCTTCTTTTGCCACATTTAGCCTTACTAACTTTCTCGCATCTATTTACATTCTAAGCTTTAACTTCCTTTCATTAATTCTGACATTTTGCTTGTTGGTAAGTGGTCTGGCGTGGCTTATCAAACCACTTTTTGCTCATCTATTCACCATCAGTATTTAATTTGGGATCCATACATTCCCATCTCTTCAGTTTGATCCACCTATACGTAGCCAAATCTTCTGTTATAGTCAAATTTTCCCCAAGAATAGCTAACTCCTTTGTCATATCACAGATTTTTCCTATTTTTTCCTAACATGAAATTCAATATGTGCTTACAATATCTTCATGTATTTGGTCTCCGACTCTTGTCCACAACTCCCTCAACTTTAATTTAATTATTCTAAAACCATCCAAATACTCCATTTTGTTTCACTATTTTCCATTCTAGACTAATCCGTACGAATAACTATGAATCCTGAGCTTTACTGTAGTTTGCAACACTATTGCTGGCTACTTCTACTCAGAAATAGTTTCCTTACAAATACAGCCATATCTTTGCTCGTTCGTTCATTCATTAGTCCAGAGACTCTCCGTTCTTCTCGGCAAAAATAACGTCACTTGGGGTGCTCATCTTAGCTTTAATCAAAAGTTCACACATTCAACTTTACCTCTAAACATTTGACATATTTCACTTAGCCAAGTGCATCCAAGTTAATAGTTTCCAGAGTTTGTGGCGGTCGGGACCTTCCCTTCTTTTTATCTGTTTACGAAGCAAATGCCAAGTAATACAAGATCCTTTGTTCTTGTGTACTTCGTAGGTTTTGTAATTAGCATAGAATAGTTGTGGTATTTAGTTCACATCAGTTGAATAGGCAGCAAACCCTCCACTCACTCTTGTAGTCCTCTCAAAAATTAAGCTCACATTCAGCAAAACAATCTTTGAACGCAACCTAGACCCGATCGTAAACATTGTTTTTTCATGTAATGTTTTCAATGTTTTCCAGTACTTTCAAGGAGGTTCCTTGAAGAAGTTCCTTGAAAAGGTTCGTGATAATTTCGGAGAAGTTCCTGGGCAACTTGGGAGAAGCTCTTGCCAACGTGGGAGGTTAGAGAAGTTTGAAAATTCATCGTCAACTTGGAATTGACGTCTACCGTCAACTTGGAATCAACATCTACGCTAATTATCCCTAAAATTTGATGATATTGACAACGTAGAAATATCGAATGGAATACTTCAAACCAGCGGCGTCTTTTTAAACTAGTGGAAGGTTAAAGAACCGTCACGCTTAAAGAGCCCTGAAAGGCTGCACGCTATCAGAGGGAGTTTACGTGTGAGATTAGATGGTCGCTACCAGCGAAGTTCAGTTATAGGATTGCATTGACTTATGATATATATATATATATATATATATATATATATATATATATATATATATATATATATATATATATATATATATATACATGCCATTTACGTGTGTTGTTGGAGTAAACATTACCAAACAAATTATCGTAGTTGTTCCCTTCTTGCATTGGCTTCATTGAAAAATAACGGGTGATTAATTATGAGGAGGTTTGAATCCCTTCAATTTTCGTCGACTGTGTCATGATAGGTAATTTATTGCATTCTGATTAACGGAAAAATTATGTATGTATATCTTGCTTTGAGAACATTAAACTAAAATGTTCGAAAATCTTATTATTTCATGCATAAAAATATATAGAGTACGAGTTGTATAGCCACAGATACAAAGAGACATGAAAATACGATGAATTTTTTATATCTGTGTAAAAGACACATGCAGCTTAAATTCAACTTCTATAAGAGATAGAAACCGACCAGTTGAGCGAAATTTAAATGGTTAAGCTCCTGGATAAGATTTAAATCGATTTTACCAGGAGCTCAATATATATCTTTGGTGTTGCGGAAGTATCCGATCAATTCGTCTCAATAACACTTCGAAGCAAGTGGCACAATAGATTGAGATTAGTGGTCTTGTGAAGTCAAATATTTGAGGTTATATGATCAAGAAAATTATTGAACATCCATTTGTGAGGAATTTGACCTTGTGTGATGGTACTGTTTGCGCCATCAGGACTAGAACCTAGACAACAAAATTAACTCTAGGGCCCTGTGGAATGGGATGAAGAGTCTCAACATATCCTTCACTATTAACAATCTTATAAATCAAGAAAATTTTGTGTGCTCTACTGTTAAAATTTCAGAAGTCTGTGTACAACCATCTGCAAGTTTCTTATTTTTTTTATCTTGGACAATGTTTTCTTCGTCTGAAAAAAAAACGATTACACATTATGTCCTGGATTGTTCAGTCAATTTATGAAATTTTAAAATCCTGTTAACTAATTTTTTCTTATCCTCCTGATATGCTGCAACTGGTAATTCTCTACCAAGTCAGAGAGAGGTAATGTTTTGGGGCGACAGTTTTAATTGTCCCTTCTTTCACATGAAGATTTTCTGTTAGTGACAAATCAGGCATGAAAGTCATCAACAGTCGGCAGAGCTTCAGTGTTAAATTTTTATATTGTGATGATGACAATGTATTATGAAACGGTTTTACGCTTTCCATATTCGGTGTTTAGCTATGAAGACCTTTCTCGCCAAATTACTGGAGGACTTTTAAAAATCCATGTATTTTCTAATCCCCATGTTTAATCTTCAGGTTAGTAGTTCTTAACCTGGAGTCTGATGTGATTTGACAAGTCGTATGGGAATTTTCGGGAGTTGTAAAATTTTTGGGAGAACATACTTTTTTCTAAAATATGAATTGGCTGGTTGGGCCCCAACCAGTTCAGCGCGAGGTAGCACTGATTGCATGTGCTGTGGCTTGCTCCAGTACATAAACATTTGAAACACAAAAAACCTCACAGGTAGTTCACAGCTACAGCGGAGAATGTTCGTACATAGTTTCTGCGCTGTAACCTCTAAGGCAATTTACATTTCATTCACTCAACATAAAAAACCGGGAACATGCTTTCACTGCATATTGAAAAAAATACCTTGGTTTTAGCAACAGCGGCTGAAACAACCAATCATCGCACAGAATAACAGAAGCAATTTGAACAACTTGCTTAAAATTACCAATGTTTTTTCATAACATGCCAAATACCTTCTTTATTTCGGATGAACATCGATGTGAATGCAGCTACAGAATATAAAGAATTATTTTATCATTTGAATATAAAATCTTTAATTTCTTACGGTAGGAGTCTTAACGAAACGTTTGAATGTAAGCAGTTTAAAAATTTACGTCGATGAAATAGGATATCATCGTTCTAATCTGATACAAATTTTCAGATGAAACTAAAATTCAGTATAACTTTTTGCTTATGAGCATCAGTTCAGATATAAAGATTCCCGAACTTCATTAGTATTTTTTAAATTGGTATGTGTTAACTAGCTTTTAGCTTTTTTTCATTGGCATTATTTTATCACATATGTTGTTTTATTCGCATTTTTAGGCTGTAAACTCGAGTTACCACAGATATAAAAAGTTATCAATAGTTTTTCTTCATGGCTTTGGAATGAGGTATACATACGAGTTAAATCTGGATTCCGACATTTGGATATCAACTAGTGCAGTAGGAGAACATTTATCGTTTGAAAAATTGATAAATAATTAATGATTTCCTAAAACATGATTCAACGTAAAAGGCACGAAACTAGTGCAGGAAAATGGAGACTGACTAAAAACACCATAAAATAGAATGAAATTTGAAAGTGAGAAAAAAATTATTATTTGTTCATATTTAGTCTCTTAAACGAACGGGACTGATACAAAGTCGAAAGCTGTAGGTATTCATACATTCTACTTATTACTGAAGCCCTTGTATACTTGTTTTTCTGCCGTCTCTCGTTAAGTTACCTATGTCAATAGTTTAGGACTCAGTTAAATTAATTTCTATTTAATGTTGATTGGAATGGTCCCATTAAGAAAATTTTAAGACACACTTATATTTGGGTTGGCAATAATCAAAGCTGCTTAATGAATACTTCATTACAACTTCAAATTTCTTAACTTCTTTAGGGAAGAGCATCTGTAGAGTAATCAGTACTGTCTATGGTGATCTTGCCTTCCTCCGACTGAAACTGTACATAATATTTGGTTAAGGGTTTGTGGCAATACGTGCTCTCTCTCTATACGTTTACAGCATAAAGATATAATAATTACGATAATAACGAGCATTTATTGAATTCTTCCAAGGTGAATATATTACATACACATTTTACGTTAATTGAAATGCAATCAATTTTTCGTAACGAGAGAGAGACGTCGAAAATTAGGGAATCCAAACCCCCTGGCATGTATAATATATTACACATCAATGAGGCCAACACAATAAGGGATTAAACACAATTTAATTAGCTTAGTAATGATTTACTAGAAAAACACACGGAGAAACACTTGAATATGTTATGAAATCAACATGATGTATCTCTTCAAATCACCTAATTTCACTCACAATAATTATTTAGATCATACAATGCCGAGTGGTTGTGGAATTAACACACTGTTCCATCTAACGACACATCCTAAATACACGCAAATATGTCAAAATTCACTTAAGGTAACCTCAATCCTATCACTTAATCTCACTGCTTATACTTACCCAAATACACCCTCATGAATTAATAATCACCGCAGTCCCATGAACCAATTTCGCAGACAAAATTATTCAGTCCACTCTTGACTAATGATGCAAAGAATTCCGCTGTACTCCGTTTACCGTATGTACGAAACACACACTCGGTGGAACCCTAACGCATGGCGCCGGCATATCCTGTTGTTTACACTATATATATATGTATATATGTATATAGTGTATATATATATAGTGTATATATATATATATATATATATATATATATATATATATATATATATATATATATATATATATATATATATATATATATATATATATATATATATATATATATGCTCCACTGGGTTAAAGGGCACCGGTTTAAAGTTGTATTAATTAATATTTCCACTTTGTTCCTGTTTCCGAAATTCTGAAGTAATTACGTAGACATCAAATCCAACTTGACGCTAAAATCCAGAGCCTCTCCGAGTTAACTATTGGGAAAGTTTTCCAAGTTTATATGAACTTTTCAAGGATCCAGTTACTCCAAGAAGTAGAAGTCGTGGTAGTGGTAGTAGAGGTAGTAGTAGAAAACGTAGCGGTAGTTTCTCTAGTAGTTTCTAGTAGTTCTAGCAGCTCTAGCCGTTCTAGTAGTTTTTAGTGTTTATAGTTTTTGTAGTTCTTGTAGTTTTT
Source organism: Trinorchestia longiramus (assembly GCA_006783055.1). Lineage (NCBI taxonomy): Eukaryota > Metazoa > Arthropoda > Malacostraca > Amphipoda > Talitridae > Trinorchestia > Trinorchestia longiramus. The sequence continues at coordinate 119,241 of VCRD01001045.1, read as the reverse complement.
GTAGTTTTTACAGATAAGTGATATTCCGTCTTTTGCTTCCTTGAAGTCGGTCGCCTGGCCCTAGATCGTAGATGCCCCCTGTAGAATCGCTGCCTTCTCGCACACTGTTGTTCACCTGATCAACGCCTTACTGTTTTGAACCCACTTGATTTTCCGACTGCTGCTTATATAATCCGTTGGTATTTTCTAGAAACACACCTCCTGACTTTTAGCTCCTCCTTTCGTACTTCGTTCTTGTTTTCAAGGCGTACTATGTTCGTATGACCGTTGGCTTCCTATCCGATGCTTCCCACGGTTTTGAGGCGACTGTAGACATATTTCAACTGTCTTGAAGTTCAGAACTGCTTACACTGCATGATAGCGCGCTGTGTTGTTTGTATTTTTGCGAGCGCAACGGTTAGGTTTCAATGGCTCTGTGGTCCAGCTGCGTGTGTTCCCCACGTACCCATTCACCTTCACACATCCTTACACGTTACCACATCATTACACATTACTATACATCACTATAGATTATCACTACTACCACCACAGATTTCCTGAGTATCGAAGAATAGGTAAGAATTAGCTGTGTCACAAAATGTGTATTGTAAACTCTTGTTTACTTTATCGAACAGAAAGTCACAGTACTTGTTCAGTTTAACTTGTTATACCTGAAAGAAGTTTGATTTAATTATAAGGTACAAATCTAAAGCAATATGAGATTGATTTCTCAAAGTTGAAATTAGTTCAGGCTCTGAAATGAAATTTTAGCTCCAAAAACATGTCAAAGAGGTGGTTTCCTACGAAAATATCACCGATTCAAAAAGGAAGATAATTTGGCGAGGATTGAGAAGACTCAAAATATTGTACCACAAACCCCACCGGCAGTGATATACAGGGTGTCTCAAAAAACTGTACTCACACTTTAACTGTCACTAACATGCTGCATTTTTTGTGTTGCAGGCCTTTTTTGTTTTGAGCATTTGCGAACATGATTCTTCAATTACATTTGTCTTCTGTATTCGAAGATGTTCCATTTTACTCTATGTTCATATATAAAGGTTTTCTCGTCATTCAAAGTGCGAGTACATTTTTTGAGACACCCTGTATTGTACTTCAAAGCACTAAGTTGTAAGAACAGAGGTTAAAGATTTGGTAGCAGGATTTGAAGTCATAATTGAATTGACCATTGTAGAAAAATGCACCCAGTTATTTAGGGTATAAATAAATGACATCAGCTTTTTTTGTGGAAACTATTGAAAATATACTTGTTGATTTCCCAGTTTACGTCTGTACGATAATGAAAAGCTTTAATCATCCTAAACAGAGATGGATTTTGTGGCGTTGTGTGTATTGTGATCAGCACCACACTATGATACATTGACGGTATCGTGATATCATGTACTTCGTCTTTTCACTGTCATCTCAATATTTGCTTGATAATATCAAGTTAGAAGTACACACAAATATTCTGGTGACAGTGAGAAGACTTAAAGTACATGATATCACGATACCGTCAATGTATCATATTGTGGTGCTGATCGCCCACTGTTAAGGCCTCAAGGGCATTGCCATTTTCCCGGAGAGAGGCGTTTGTCAACTAATGTTGTAAAAGCTAGCGAAGTGTGCCAACGATGCATTGACCGGTACGAAGCGAAAGGTAGTCTGCAAGTAACCCTTGCCGAGTAATCCTTAGAATGTAGCAGATATGGACTTATTAGGTTCATTTTCAGCAACTTCCAACGATAACATGTGCGTCCTGTGCGTCACAGACTACATAACGTGTTTTAGCGTGATAGTTCCTGTACGTGACAGAAAAGCCTATACGATTGCCGAGGCCTTACGAATACATCTATTTGGCCCCTTCGGTTATCCTACAGACTAAGTCTCAGATAATGCCCTTGAATTTTTCCCATGAAGTGCTGAAAGGCTTGTGCAAACATTATAATATACAGAAGCACGAAACAGCGGCGTACCATCCCCAATCTAACGGACTCGTAGAAAGAGTGAATGCAAAAATCGTCCCTGCTTTGAGAAGTTAGGTTAACAAGCAGTCTGACGAATCGGATGTGCTGATGCCAGAAAAAATATCGTCAATAAATACGTGCTTTAACGCATCGTTTGGTGACTATGCGCATTTCGCTTTGTTTGCTATAAAAATCTCCCATCTTGCATAGATCAACCCATTCATTATTCGTGCAGGGATCTATAACTACATCGATTATGATAAGGCGCTAAAAGTACGTTTCGACCACTTACGAGCAGAATCGAGGGCCAGTTTAGAGAAAAGTGCTAATGCACCAATGCAGCTTACAAAAAGAAGTGCAATAAAAAACTAACATTGAATCCACGCTGTCACGTACGTTGTGTGCCCAAAGGCAGTGAGTGCAAGAAACTTGCTCCACTATTCGACAGTCCGTACATCGTCACGGATAGAGCGAGTCGTAATTTGCATAAAGAAAAGCACGTGCAAACAGGAAAAGAAAAACGAGCACACATTGACAATATTGTATCAGCTCGTAAGCTCGCCACTGTTTGACCGAGTAAGCTCTTGACGACAAGGCTAGCATATTTTTTTTATACAAAAATGCACAACACAAGCTCAAGCCTACTTTTTCGGCTGCAGAGGTTCTTAGGAAAAAAGAAAACGCAAGTGTAAGTAAACGTTGCCGTTCAGCGTTGAGAAAATGTCTTGCGATGTATACCACGTTGTGGTAAGAGTGCTCATGTGTGAATGAAATAACTTTATTTGCAGTAGTTATGTTACAGCGTCCTTATGTAGTGCTATATTATTTTGTGTAAACATAGTGCATTGTTTAGGATAGGCTTTCTGAATTAATGTTAGTAGTCGTAAACTAATATTTCTATCGGTCAATAGGCATCATTATTTGCTGAAAATGGTAAAATTTTGTAATCTGGAACTATTGTTAAGCTATCGTATATTCGAGTATACGCATTGTATCACATTATATGTTATGTAATATACATGCTAATTTGTGGTGATATGGAATTAATGCAACTCTAATTTTCATTATTATTAATTTGATTAATATAGAAATGGAAACGCCTTGCCTACTTTTAATTGTATAATGATTGATTGACAATGGTTCTTTTCTCTCTCATAATTTACATAAGCTTGGTTTCAATTAATGCATACATACAGCAATGCATACTGTTTTTCTGCCTACTGTCCTTTCGTTATATATCAATTTATACTTGTAATTGACACAATTAATTCAATTCAAGAAAACAAAACATGTTCGCACCTGGAGGGATTCTAATCCTCCACATATTGAAATGTTAAAAGGTTCCCAATTTTTTTAATGACAGTTGTGAGAGGGATAAATACTACACACATGAAATTTAATACACGTTATTTTAATAATCACGGAATGGGAAATTCGAGCAATTTACTTCGATTACATTGACAACAATAATTTTAGAACTTGCCCTTACCCTAGAGATTCGTTGCTGATGATAAGACTATGGTGATTAACACTCGCAATACATCACCTTAAACAGTACCGCTAATTCCTCCCCATTACGGTGCCCCTAAATTCAACTTCATTCCATACGAGCGATGGACTACTTCGACTTGCGTCGTAGCGCTGTTCCCAGCTCTATAAGCCTCCTCGGTATCTTGACATTGCACAAGGACTTTCCCTCAATACACACGTTTAAATACACATGTCAGTTCTACTGCCATTCATCGGTGTGGTAATTATTATATAATTTCCTCTTAATCACTTCTACACCTGCTTCACCTATGCCCCCAGACCCTAGATATCACTCTAGCTTAAATAACGTACATCGTTGCTGAGGTTTAGTTCGCAAGTCCTCTATATCTATCTTTCCTACCGTTTTTAGATGAGCTTTGCTGCTCCCACGTATCTTTTTCATTTTCTAATTTCCCTATTTGGTCCAATAGTATGAAGTAGGTATAAGGGCATAATTTCTCGCCCTACTGGTTCTGACAGGGAATGGCTTCAGACTCTGGATCGACTGTTATTTAAGGAGGAAGAATAAATAATATTTATAGAATTTAATAAACATAATTTACAATTAACGAAAACAAAATAGAAGGTCGATAGATTTTCTATGAACACCAGAAGGCTTGCTAGCACTAGAGCAGTCTGATTCTGCAGAAACAGAAACTATGCTTAGCTGGCCTCGTAGGCGCAGTTACTGAACATGAGACTAACTACAGCCGCCCATCAAGCTTTCTAATTTATTGGTCCTATACTTAACAATAGTTTAACGAAACCTTACTGGCAACAGAATAGTGTGATTCTGCAGAAACAGAAACCATGTTTAGCGGGCTCCGAAGCCGCGTTTACTAAACATCTGACGGATTACAGCTGCCAACTTAATTTCTTAGCCTATCTTACTTATGCTATTAAATCTATGCTATTCAAACTATGCAATCTATGCTATTCAAACTATGCAATCTATGCTAACCAATCTATGCAATCTATGCTAACCAATCTATGCAATCTATGCTAACCAATCTATGCAATCCAATCTATGCTGAAATAATCTATGCTGAAATAATCTATGCTGAACGGACAAGGGTAAAGGCGCCGCCGGAGAGGTCAGACCTGATGAGGAGAAAAAATAGTTTCAGTACTCAAGAATAAACAAATTTCACAAACCTAAGATTCAATATCACAAAGTTACCTACTCCGAAGCACTGTTAAGTCCCTTACCGGTTGCAGGGTAGAATGATTGCACACTGAAAATGTAAACGGGAGTGACTGATCACAAGAATGAATAAAAAGAAATTGCGTGCTATAAAGACGGATTCATCTACTGACAATCAGAACAAAGAACATAACACCATTATTAATACCTTTTATCTATGTAATTTGCATTAAACGGTTTTATACTTTTCAATCAGACTTGAACACGCATGTGTTAGGATATTACTAAATTCTTCAATGACAACTTGTTCTAATTCTTGAAGGTTTTTCTAAGCCCGATGGTGTATTTGATATTCAGTTGAAGGAAAAAATAAGAAGTAAAATATTAGCGATTTCGAGCTATTGTATAGTAGTTAGGCATTCAACTATATTTTGTGATTTAGACTTAGCGTCATTAGTGGCTTGCAGAAGTAGATCAAGAGAAAAATTTCGAAAGTGAGCTTATCATGGTATATGAAAGAGTTTTTCGTGGTATATTTTCAATAAAATTTGAATTCACTATGATTTCGTTTCAGAGACGGAGAACTAATTATGAACCCCAATGCAAAATTACAGAATCTGACAATTTTCAATAAAAATCTGACGAACTATAGATGCCAACGTAACTTCCTAGCCTATCTAATCTATGCAATCAAATCTATACTACTACTCTATGCTACGTGATCACTGCTGAATTAATCGATGCTATCCAATCTATGCTGAACTGACTCGGGTAAAGGCGCCGCCAAAGAGGTCAGACGGTCACTTGAACTACTTGCTAATTCTTTTTCTTCATGTAATTGAAGTTCTTCATTATGAGGAAAATCAATGAACAGATTTCGAATCCAGTAGTGCTTCTTTGTATTCAATGACGGAAAATAATGGTTAATACTTTCTCCGAGTGCATACATATGTTTTACTATAATAGGGATCATTTTCTTTTTGCAGTAGCTACGCATTGTAGAGAACATATCAGTTTCACCTTTTTGAGAGATACCAATTTATCCGTTGAGGTGAGGATATTTTCATTTCGGCCTTGCATGCTACTGTTAACAGTATTAAGATGACAAAACATATCTGTCACATATTCCATTTTAGACATCCAAAAATCACATTTGAGATAGTTACAAAATCGTTCATTCTTTTCTTTTTCAAAAAATGCAATCAATTCCATGTGTAAATCATGAACACGTGCTAAGACTTTACCTTTCGATAGCCATCGAACTTTCGTATGCATAAGTAAGCGAACATGATTAGAATCCATGTCTTGGTACAATGCTTCAAACACCCTCGATTTCAATGGCTGACTTCTAATGTAATTGACTATTTCAATAACTTGCTGCAACACCTCCTTCAAATCTTCCTGTGATACTTTTGACACTAGAACTTCTCAATGTTAGAAGCAATGTGTACGAATGAATCCTGGATTTTCTTTCTGTACTAGTGAAGCGAAGCCTTTAATATTGCTAGCCATACATGGTGCTCCATCCGTGCAAATGCCAACGCAAAACTTCCAGCTCGAATTAATTTTTTCAAGATAGCTTATCACAACATCAAAAATATCCTGACCTTTACAAGTTGTTTACATCTCCTTACAGCACAAAAACTGATTGATGATTTCATCTTCATGAATGAAACCCACAAATACAAGCAGCTGAGCTCTGTTGCTTATGTCAGTCGATTCATCAACTATTAAGGCAAATTTTGATACTTTTATTAAGCTCTGTACTTCAGTTTTAATATTCGTTGATAAATCTGAAATTCTCCTAATTATATCATTTGATAGGGGTATTTTGTTTGTTTCCGTTTCAGCTTTTTCTCCTAACATGTATTCAACCATCTTCTTACAAGCGGGCAAAATAACTGAGTCAGTAAGAGTATGAGGTTAAGATTTCACTGCTATCAGTTCTGCCACTTCGATGGAAGCAAGTTGAGCTCTTTCTGATGTGTTCAAAGTTTTTTGGAAAAGGTTTTGTTGCTATGTTTGCTGATCTAACAATCTTTGAAAATAGCTAACATCCTTATTTTTGAGATAGGAATGTTTAGTAGTGAAATGTCTTTCTAATTTACTTGGAACCATTGATTCATTGGACAACGTATCACCACAAACAACACATAATGGACTTGGCCGCTCAACTGATCCAGTCCGAGAAAATCTTAACTGCAAGTATTCATCCTTGTATCTTCGGTCGTGGTGAACTTTAACATTTTTTTGCACTAGAGTTGACGAGTTTTGTCATTTGCTTGCTGTTAGTGGATTCACAATCGTCACTTAGTACTTTTCTTTTTGTGAACTTATCCATTGTTATTGAGAAGGGGAGTTATATTATAAAACTCTTAACACACACTGTCACTCACGTATTCTATAACAGGCAGTGATAAACTAATTAGGTGGCAGCACAGTGGGGGCAGTCACGCCGCTGTGTCAGCTCTCAAATTGTTTCGTTCAGCTTTAAAGTATGGTAAAAGAAACATTGAGAATTTTTCGAACGTGCGATATTCATAATATATAGCTTATATGCAGATAAAAGCACTTCGTTGAATTGATTTATCGTCTAATTCCCCTCGATAGTGAAGGTAAAATGATAGCAAGCAAGTAAGCTGAAGCTAATCAAAGTTAGACGAAAATTATCGACATGACATGAACGAAAAGCTCGTACATCGAAGTAAATTTAGTTCTCTATTTGTTCTCGAGATAAAGGTTTTAATCAAATGCATTTCATATAATTATGATAATAAAGTGCCATACTGAAATCCACAATGTTTTGCAATAACTACGTTACAATTTAGTGTTCGTGGCACTGCTTGCGGTGCTTAACCTGAACTTTTAACTCACTAAAATTTAACATTTGAATAATAATTTACATTCTTCAGGATTTGGGAGAAAATTAGTTTTCAATTTTATGAAAGGTATACGTAGATTTTTGTCTTCTTGTTTCGCGGCACACTAAATTTGGTCTCGCGGCACACTAGTGTGCCGCGGCACCGTGTATAAGAATCACTGGTCTAGGGGCATAGGTGGAGCTGGTGGACAAGTGACTAAAGAGGAATTGAATTAATCATCACATTGACGAGCGACAGTAGATCTTACAGGTGCACCTACCCGTCAACGTGAGGGAAAATTCAATTGTGCAACATCAAGTAATGGGAGGAGAAAATTAGCGGTATTGTTTAAGGTGTTGTATCGTGAGTGTTAATCATCGCAGCCCGTCATCAGCAACGAAATCTCTGGTGTAAGGGTAAGCTCTAAAATTAATATTGTCAATGTAATCGAGCTTAACGGCAGGGTAAATTTTGTAACTTGTGAACGTATGAATAATTAAGTATGAATTGATTTAAATAAATTGTTCCGTGTGCACACCTGACTATTCAATTATTAAGTGTGCAATTGATCTGATAATACTGCACTGTTTAAACGGACATCATGTTGTGATTCATGTGTCAAAATGTGGCAGATGGTTAACATTTTCCATCACGTGATTATTAGAATAATATGGAATAAATTTTCTGAGGGTACTATTATCCTCTCGCTGTTGCCATTGAAAAAACTGCAACCTTTTACCATTTCTTGTATTCCAAGGATTAGAGTCCCTCCAAAGGCGATAATGTATGTTTTCTTACATTGAATTAATTGTGCCATTTACAAGTATTAATTAAAGTATAACAGAAGGACAACATGCAGAAAAACCATGCATTGACACCAAGATGACGTAAATTATGAGCGAGAAAAGAACTCATCATCAATCAATTATTGTGCCATTAAACGTAGGCAGAAAAGCTTTTCATTTTTATATCCATCAAACAAGCAATTTAAGAACAAATATAAATATATATATATATATATATATATATATATATATATATATATATATATATATATATATATATATATATATATATATATATATTTATATATATATATATAATAAACATGTATCGTCACAGTTACAAAACTGCGTAATTCTTGAGGGTCACAAGGTGTCTTCAATAAATCTACTCGTGTTTGACATCTGTTTTATCTACGTAAGCATACACTGCGACTTGCCTCGATCCATGCTGCTTGCCTTATCAATTGTTTAAGCTTTACCCAGCCCTGCATGCCAGTTACAATTCCCGATTAGTCTCGACACACTTTTGATACATATGACACATCATGGGGTGAGATACACAGTGATACTCTGTGGGACATACTTACACCTGATACATCGCCCGAAACATGCAAACCTATGTATGAATCATCACGCTATTTTATTGTTTGTTGATTTGTTTCCCTTTTGGCTTAATTGTGAATAGTTGTGTGGCATAATATATAAATTAGTAGTTGGCACCTCAACAACGACGCCTAGGCTTGCGCGAGAAGTGCGGGTTGAGCAGGCTCAGTTGGATGTGTGCGACCGCGTCATGTATCGGTTCCGTATTGGTGTAATCTCAGGTGCAGGTTGAAGTGCTGGTTGTCCGCTGGAAGTATTCGTTGTCGTGGAGATCTGTACTCGTAGAATAGTAGGTTAAGTAGATTCAGTTACTAACACTAGCATAGGGATACGTGTCACGTAAATAAAGGCTGTATGTCACGGTTGGAGGTTGTCGAATACGCATTGTGCACGGTTGGAGGACGTACATCACTAACGCAAAGCGACACTGACTGAAGAACAAGTCAAATAGAGGTAAGCGAATTCGTATTATACAGTAAAATACCGTAGGGTTACAACTACTAGTCTTAACAACAAGCTATCTAGGCCTACTACAAAATGGCGATTGGAATTTCAAGAGATTTTATCAAGCCATTTACTGGAGAAAGTGATATAATGACTTGGTCAGAGAAAATCACCTTGGTTCCTTGATTGCAGAAAGCATCTGATTTAGCTATGTTTATCCCATTGTATCTAGAAGGTGATGCGTTTGCGTTGTATATGGAGTTGAGTGACGGGGACAAAGCAAGGGCAGACAAAATCAAGGAGAAATTACAGATTGCCTTTGCTGACGATCCTTTTATTGCATATGATAAGCTTCTCAACATGAAGTGGGCGGGAGATCCTGTAGATGTATTTGCTAATGAACTTAAACGCGTAGCGAGGTTGGCGATGCATGGGGATGTAAGGTTAGGGAGAACAATCAAGCTGTGCTTTATCAAAGGAGTTCAAGATCATATTAGTGTTGACCTGAAGCGGATACCCAACGTGCTGAAACTAGATATTAGTGAATTGTTTGCTCAAACTAGAATTCTAACTGCCAATCAGCGAGGTGGCATAGCAGCCGTGACAGTACGGGAAGCGATGAGAGAAAGACAGAGTAAAGCCGGCAGCAGCCAGTTTAGGGGACAAAGCTTTCGGTGTGGAGGCCCTCACATGATCAGGAATTGCAACGAGCAAGTGGTGAAATGTTTTAAATGCAACATGATCGGTCATATATCCAGTAAATGTCATGAGGCAGTTGTCATGATCATCGACTACGTTACAGTTTAGATGATCGATAAATTATCATTTAGATTTGGATAGATTATCGTAGTTAAGTTAGTAGCAAAATGTCGATTCCGTACTAGTAAGTAATGCATCTAAGGTGTTGTGATTTTAAGATCACGTGGAGATGTGGCATAAGATATAAATTAGTAGTTGGCACCTCAACAGAGACACCTAGGCTGGCGCAAGGGGTGCGGGTTGAGCAGGTTCAGTTGGTTGTGTGCCACCACGTCGTGTGTCGGTTCCGTATTGGTGTGAGTGAGAAAAGGCTCAGGCGCAGGTTGAAGTGCTGATTGTCTGTTGAAAGTAGTCGTTGTCGTGGAGATCTGTACTCGTAAAATAGTAGGCTAAGTAGATTCAGTTACTAACACTAGCATAGGGATTCATGTCACGTAAATAGAGGTTGTATGTCACGGTTGGAGGTCATCGAATTCGCATTATGCACGGTTAGAGGACGTACATCAGTAACGCGAAGCGACACTGACTGAAGAACAAGTCAAATAAAGGTAAGCGAATTCGTATTATAAAATACCGTAGGGTTGCAACTATTAGTCTTAACAACACGTTGTTTATGTATCGTGTCCTGTGCAGAAACTGGGCGTGTGTCTGTGGATGCTGGCCTTGTCAAGTATCTTAATTGGAATTGGTTATTCTGAAACGTCGGAGAACCTTTCCGGTTACACTCTACACGACGATCTCATCTCAAATGATATGGTCTCGTTGCTCAAGGGTGAAGGAAGCTCTTCGTACATATGAACTTGACAATTGCTTTATATATTGAAAAAATTGTCGTCAGACATATAAAAACCGCCTCTTCTTGGTGGATCGCATTGGAATAAATGCGCTCCGATACTCAAATGTAGAGCGTCTTCATCTCGAGTTCAAGCTAGAGAGAATAATCAACCTTTTCGTCCATATTATAGAGCGCTTGAACCCTTCTTATTTAGGTAGTTTGAACATATCTCATGTGTCGACTTAATTAATGAAGCTGCTGTACTCTGGCACTCAATGAGCCCAGACAGCCTAAGACTTCATAGAGATGGAAGCGGCTACAACTTGATCGCAATGGTTATGCTTGTTTGTTGAATTGTAAACTGTTCTAAAACGTTCCAATTTATACTCGTGTCGACTAACATAGAATACTTGGAATATCTGTGTTAGTTAAATCAGTAATATAATAATAGTAATCTTAGTAATATTTAGAATATAAGTAGGTGGTAGTTTGCGAGTGACTGTGCCTTATAACTTCAGAATACTCTCCCTACTTGTATAATTTTAAGGGGCCTTCGGACTTATACGAATGATTGGGGTAACCTTTTTGTGGCCATGAGGGTATTGTCAGCATTCAACCTGACATTGCACTGTTTCGGCGGATGTGCCGACTCAAGATTCATAAATCATTTGATATCTAGATCTAATCTTTCCGGTGAATCGTTCAAACGAGGTCTGGTTCTAAAACAGAGGTTCACAACCTTTCTCTGACCTTCTACCTCTTCAGTATTTCAACAGATGAGCATGTACGCCTGAATTTTTATGGCAGAAAAGTTAGTAGAAAAATAAAATTCCACTGGATTTTTAATAAAACTCTTTGTTTTTAGGAACTATGAACTAACATTAGATGTACCCCTTTAGGTGAGCAGTGTACCCCAGGTTGGGAACCCCTGTTCAAAAATTATCCGCTGATTCAATCGTACGATGTCTGGCTCTAAAGTATTTGTTGATTCAAATGTGTTAACATGTATCGGAGTGAGCAGATTGAGGTCGAGTCATTCCACCTCGTGAATAAACCATCAATATTCTTTAACCGATAGGAAGTCGCAGCACCAGCAGGTTTCTCGTAGTTCTCACATAGTTCTTGATAATTTACTCTGTCTCCTTAGAGGTCTCCTGAGTTAGATACCAAGAGTTGTATGGTAAGTCCTCTAATATATTTTATATGAAGAAGAAGAAGAGTTTAATTACCTGCTTAGAGAAGCAATCACTTCACTGTTACCATCTGTTGTCTGTTTCTTAGGACGAGAATACCTCCTCAAGAATGAGATCAAGAAGCACTCGAGAGTAGAAACTTTTAATACAAGTCAAAGAACATGATCGTACCGATCTATTAAGCGTCAGTGCAGCCACATCTTAGAATATGCAGTGCAACTGAGGTCTCTTACTCTACGAAGACATATGAATAAAATGGAGAAAATTCAGCTTAAAGCAACGAAGAGGATTCCTGAACTCTTCAATCTCAGCTACGAAATGCATTTTCAGCAGATTGAGCTCATCTTTTTAGAACAAAGGAGGCTACGAGGACAACTCATCGAGACCTATAAATAACTGAATAGCTTAAAACGATGTTACCCTAGTAGGGGTTTTTGAGAGAGAAGATAAGTTCTGAATCAGAAATAACGGCTATAAGCTAAGAACCAGAACCATCACATTCCAGGCTTTAAACTTTTTCCTAGTTATAATAACTAGAACCTGAAATGAACTACCCAAAAACGTCGTTTCTGCTGGCATTGTAAACACGTTCAAAAATCGTGTTGACAAATATTAAATAAGGAACCCCTAGTTTTATAGAGTACAATAGAACTGGGTTCTATAAATAAAGATTCTACACTATCATAGTTTTATTAGTAAAAATTCCATATCCTTCTTAACTCCTGCTGCCTGTGTATGATTGCGGTGCATGCACGTGACTGAAATGTCTGTGTGTGATTAGTGTCTGTGCGCATGTTTGATGCCTTAACATTAGAAAACATAGAATTCTAGTACTTATGCTTTTAATCTAATCTATAAGGAGATTAGAGCTGGCATCAGGTTAAACGTATTTTAAGTTGAAACTTTTGACCATATCATCGATTTTAAGAACAGAATTCTGTCTGCTAATGCTATACTAGAACGTCAGTCCCTGTTTTTGGTAGGTGATAAAACACTTTCATATTAAACACGATTATATTTACGGATAACTGTAATAATGACTAAATTAAATTGACCATAAGCAAGCCATACCACTCGGTCAACCAGTAATTAGACATTATAATTTCAATTTAATAACAATTACAACTTCATGTTTTAAGTTTTCACTCTCATAATTTTCCTTTTTCGGTCTTTCTTGGATGTTAAACATCCAATTCAGTTAAAGTAATGATGTCAATTCTAAGCTGTACCTAAAGAAAATATTTCGCTTATCACCTAAACTGCGTATAATACCTACTAGGTCAGAATTTACATGTATCACCAATGACTACCTCTTGAGTCATCATTGAAAAAGTAAAGTTTCATTTGTTTCCTCATGTATATTTAACGTTCATTGCGTGATGTGAATGTTTATGTATACCCGTAGGTACTGCTGTTATATCATCTATTATACATAGAATATCTACCACTTAAGGATTTTATGATAGGGCATCTTTAAAAACCAATGCTGTTACATTTCGTTTGTACCAACTTTATTGGAAATGTACGTTTTTTTATGACAGTTTGGCCATTTTGTCAATGTAGACACCGATCTTTTGCAAGCGATTCATTAACCTATTATGGTACTTTCATGCACAAGTTTCAATCGCAACAGAAGAAACAAAACTGCATTCCTTTTAAATTACTTCTATGTCCATCACTCCAACTCACAACACTCTGTAAGTAAATGTTTTACACAAGCAAAATCACAAATATTAAAATACTATTCAATGACCTTTGCAGCCATTCTACGAAACAGAACTGTGAAAGTTTTCTTGAGTATGAGTGAAATAAATTTTTCCCTGGTAAATAACTGAATTTAGTCCACGCTTAACCCTATGATTCTTTTAAAACAAGCAATTTTAGCAAGAAACTGCACAACACGGCTGCAAAATTCTCCAACGTTTGTCGCAGAGAGAAAAAAGGCAGAGATTGTCTGAAAAACTCAGAAGGACTCTAGATTATCCATCCCAGACAAGCTATGTCTCCCCATTGTGAAAAGCACCGAAAAGATGAGCAGAAAAATTATACTTGAACTTTTTGCGACTTACAGGAAACTAAAGACAAAGGCAAGAAAAAAGAGCTGAAATCCTCAGCACTTTAGATGTTACTGTACTGCTATCTTTTATATTGATCAAAATAAAAATGTCGAAAATGCATAGGAATATCTTTGACAAATTACGTTAAAAATCATATATAACTACTGTGCATTCGGACAGGGCTAATCTTGTGGTATTGCACTGTAAGGAAACTAATATACGCTTGTTATGTCTCAATGGGATTTTACAGAAAAGTCCGCACTTGATTTTTTTATCCCCGCAAAAAACAGAAGATAGTGTAACAAGTGACATGCTGTTTTACTTTTCCCGCCGACATTTCGCAACCATTCTACCACTAAAATCTATTCAACCTGTTGAGTTCAAACAAAATGTCCACACAAGATTATCTTCTTTATTGTACCGTATCAAGCCGCCAAGGGAAGTTGAGCTAAAGTATTTATAGCCAAGCGATTAGAGCTACGATTTTATGTGCCTTGTGCTGCGCCTTCGAAGTTGTTTGCTACTGTCACCCGGATATCGGAGAGGCACCTTCTTGGTCAGTAAAGATTACGACTTCCAAGCACATATTTTGAATGTTGTGTCGATGAGAGTCACAACGGAACTTTCTAGGATAGAGTTTCTTTTATATTGTATTAGTATGTTGACTGGAATAAAAAATAAGGAAAAATAGACAAAGTTTTCGTATTATTTGTTCTCATATTTCATGTAAAACCTTTGAATCAAAACTTTACTGCTATCCATCATAGACTATAGGCGTAATGTTAAATCGAAGGTAAACAAGAAAAATTAGGGAAAGCAACACGACCTACAATTTTTCACAAGCATATTTAGACGTAAGATTAAAGCTTTCCCTCAAAGAAAAGGACGTCAAGGACTATGCGGGATTACGAGTAACCACTCGTAATCCCGCATCGTCAACTGCACAAACATTATGTGAAGATGTGCTCTTTTTAATCAAGCTTACTGAACATCGCGTGGTAACTAAATATACCCTAAGGTACCGTTAAGTTATAATTTCCATAGTGATTCTTCGACTACGACTACTACTTCTGTTCGACAGTAAGTGACGATGTCCTTTTCTTTGAGGTAAAGCTTTAATCTTACTTGCAAATATGCTTTTGAAAAATTGTAGGTCTTGTTGCTTTCCCTAATTTTTCTTGTTTACCTTCGATTTAACATTACACCTATAGATGAATTTTGCTATGATGGATTGTAGTAAAGTTTTGATTCAAAGGTTACATTTCACGAGTAACCACTTGCAAATGCAATGCGTGATGATGTCGCTATCAGCAGTAAGATAGCCAGTTAAGTTGACATTTGCATTGTTTTTTCTTGAAGAAAAAAATGGATGAGTGAGTCGTTGAATAACTAAGCAGGTAATATGGGTATGACATTTTTGCTATACATGTGTTTTATTGTAACGTGAGAACTCATGATCTATTACTATCACTCTATTAGTCTCTTAATTTTCTTTCAACTTAAATAAAATGAACCATTGAATTTTGAGTGACTTTTTTAGGAATTTAGCAATTTCTCGTCCTCTCTATAAAATAATTTGGAAAAAATGAAAAATATCTTTCATTATTGTTAGATGGAGATTATAAAACTAATTAATTTGATATTCTACCGTACTACGTTTTTAAAAGCTTCTGATCCCATCAATATTCGAAGTATTAAAATGAAGAAGAATGAGGATTTTTCGTAAGTTTTATGGATTTGACTCTTTTACACTAACAGAGTAGAAACTCTAGAGTTTATTGTTCAGGCCCAGGATACAATACTATTATGAGCCACTTTGGCTCAACATTTTGAAGTTGAAAAGTTTTAGTTGTACACAATGCCGGTGTCGCACGGTGTCAAAATTTTGGCTCCATGTCTCAGACTTTCGAAAATAAATTGAACAAGTCATTTATTCCAGGTTAACCAAAAACATATCGAAACTATTCATATTAATAAAAAACCTGCGTAAATAGTTGACTACAACTTTTTTCAGACTACTACATTAAAACAAGCTACTTTTTCCCTAACAATATTATGAGGCGATGAAAGTGCTAGCAATCAGTTTCCAGACGTTTGCAAGAAGAGTGAACTACTATTTGGGCACGGCTGACCAAAATATTAAGTAGAATTACAGTAAATGCAATTAATTTTTTGTGCTTTGGACGGCAATGTAGCAAGTTTTACCCAATACATGATATCCCTTGGAGTCTCAGGTACCGATATCATGGGTCCAATTGTCATGATATGAGTCTGCAAGCGTTATGTCATGAAAACGTACGGAGAAATTCATTGTACCTATTGACGTTAGTCAATATCCTGACTAATATGCAGCCAGAAAAGTTTACTTATCTTAGTAATACTATGGCTGTGTACCGTCTTCTAGAGGGAAAAATTCATCATTACCATGAAATTTATGAATTAGCGAAATTACGAGACGTGTAGGAGGTTCAGTTCAAAAC
>VCRD01001045.1:87190-100639 GCA_006783055.1 Trinorchestia longiramus | reverse complement strand
ATGTAACGATTAAGGGATTTTTTTCAACTGAGGAGGATTTGCCTTCCTGGAATTTTATCTTAAGTGGTCGTCACATTCGGGATCTGTCCTATACTCGAATTTTCCTGTGACCCGCTACTTGCATGAAATTAAAATTGCGTCAACGAAGTTCACGGTGCTCGTTGATCACAATAACTGTGTTCCCTTTATCTGAATTGTAACTTAACTATAAGCGATAATATACTTCAATTGTTATGTTTAGAGAATCTACACCTGCAGGAACGAGAGTAACTGGTTTCACGATGAACTGTATTGAAATGTTATTTCTTAGAGAATATTTTGTATGAGGA
Organism: Trinorchestia longiramus; assembly: GCA_006783055.1. Lineage (NCBI taxonomy): Eukaryota > Metazoa > Arthropoda > Malacostraca > Amphipoda > Talitridae > Trinorchestia > Trinorchestia longiramus. The sequence continues at coordinate 100,310 of VCRD01001045.1, read as the reverse complement.
GCATTATTAGGAGGGTGGACAAATGTGAAAAATGTTTGTATTGGATTCTTAAAAAAGATAATTTCAACACTGAGGCAAAATTTGACCAAATGTGTAGCGTAAAAAGTACGCTAAAACACAGCCAGTTTTTAAATTGGTGATAAATATGCATGTACCCATATGTATATATATATATATATATATATATATATATATATATATATATATATATATATATATATATATATATATATATATATATATATATATATATATATATATATATATATAGGTATATATATATAATTCTGATATTCTTCGAGTTAGAAAACATTGTCCTGTCGCATGTGCTCATAATGTACAGTTTTATCTAGTTGATGTTAGTACATATAAGAGCTGTTTTTTCAACATCCGATTAGTTATAAAAAAAGGCAAGCTGACATGACACAATAATTTTATTACCAAAAGTACTGCAGGGTCTTACTTATTTCTCTACACAATCGTGAAAACAGATACAGCCCGATTAACTGCGGTACGGGCAATCAAACATGACCGCTTCGACCGATGCTCCCGCCAAATGCGAGTTGTGAAGTGTTATTCGTTTTCTGCACGCAGAAGGAGGTAGTGCTGCAGAATGAGCAAAGTGCACGGTGACAACTGTATGAATGAGGGTTAGTGTACAGGAACTGAAACATGTAGAAATTTAATGAAGGGCAAACCGACGTCTATGAAGAAAGTAGACAAGGGCGCAAGTAGTATGGGCCTTGTGATGTGTAACCAGTGTCCCGTACTTGTGCTATTTTTAATAATGCCATTTGTGAGACAAAATAGAATACAATGTGAAAATTTAAAAATCTGAGATTTATGGAAGCAGAGACACTAGTGTCATTGAAATGAGACGATTAAATATATTTTATGAATAACTTTTAATATCACTCTATAGATCCTACCGTATGCATAAAATACTGGATTTTTACATTTCTTCACTCTCAACATGGAAATATCTTTAGAAAGGTGGAATCGATTGGCAAATGAAAAAATAATTGAGAACACGTGAGTTTTAGGTTTTATTAGAGTATATCTAGACTAATGTGTATGCCCGCTAAAAATAACGGGTTTTAATATCATGCATTTGAAAGTTATATAATAATATGGATTTAATTTTGGATGATTAAGAACAGAAAATAAAAAAAATCAGGTTATGGACTCACGAATATTGATTGCAGCAGAAAGCAAAGCACAATATGAACACAAAAATTTTTATTGCAAAAGTTCTTGCAAAACAATATTTTCAATCAAAACTCTATTTCCAACTGTAGAATTCTTGGCTAAAATTTTGAGATTATTTATGTTGTGCGTTCTGATGAATGCGACGTACAACTGGCCATGACTCAAGACAGGTGAAGGTAAGAAGGTGTCCTTGTGACTTGTTTACTGCCATAGCAAAAGCTGTGATATCTGGGAATTGTCGACGGGTCATTTTGAAAGGAAGAGATGTATCACTTGGGGTTAAATTAATTCTGGGTACGAATACCTCTTCTCTTTCCTTGCTCCCAATTATTTTGCCATGATTATACAGCTCATTGAGCGATACAATAAGCAGGCGTGTTCCATTGAACAATCCCATGCAATGGTTTAGATTACGTAGAAGCATTACGATCGCACCTTTCTTTAATTTGAGTACTTGTGGAGGCATTCCAGAAGGCGTTTGAGAATTTAGGAATTCCACGGGGTAATTAACTTCATTTTCTGTTATCATCTGCTATTGAATCCACTCTTGCATAGACTGTGTTTTCCCCTTGAATTAAGTTCAAAATATTGTTCAATTGAAGTGCATCTTTGTTTTTAAGAGTAAGAATGATTTTTCCCCTAACAGCTTTGATTTCTTCGATTTCATCTTCTTTACTGTCTGATTTCTTCTCTTTGTTGCTGAGATAGTGCTGCTCTAGCTCTTCTTTTGTGTTCTCTGTCAAGCATTCTTTTTCTTTCCTAAGTCGTTTCCAATTTATCTGTATTAAAATTTTACACTAATTTAGGATAAACTTATATTTTTGAATGTTTCTGTTCAAAAAATCTTTGACACTTAGACTAAAACAATATCTAGTGTACAAATTCATTTCCTTTTTAAATTTGTTTCAATATTGTTGGTCGGAATACTATTTTTACCTTTAAATATTGCATTTATGTCGTACTATAAATTCACTCATATTTTACATATCATTCATTTCAAACAAAATTGTATACATTAATTAACGAAACGAACTAAATTGAGTTCCCAAATTGAAGGATGGGCCTTTGGTATCCATAATTCAATGCTTACAATACATATATACCTAACCGAATTTCCTCCTATCTAAATCATTATGTTTCTTAAGAAGCGGGCACCAAACAAATATATAAATAAATGGATACACTAAGGGTATTATTATGATTATACTACTAGTGTACCCGGTCGTCAAAAAGGACGGCAGGGATACCGTGATAATACTTAAGTGGTGCTTGCCAATGAACAACAATTTCAATTCTTCTTCTTTCGTGTGTCTTCTTGCGACATGTTAGCCTTTCCACAAACCTATCTGTTTCAATTTTTCTTCTTTTGTTCAAGTCTTCTTGTGATATGGTGGCTGCCCTTTCCGCAAATTTTTCCCATTCTAATCTTCTCCTTTCTTCTATTTCTTCCTGTGACATCGCAGCGTATACTGCAGCTTTTCTTGCACTATTCATCTTTCCTAACTGTTCACAGCTTTCTTTTGACAAAGTTTGCCTTTTTAGACGCTTTTTTTCACGATCACGGTCCATCCTTGCCTCGCGTGCTTGGTGTTCTTTTGAGAGATAGCCGTCCTCTTGAGCTTGGCATCCATGGGTCGAAGATTGGCCGTATCACTGGTACTTTTCTGAGATCTTTGCCTTCTTTTCCTCTCGCGTGCTGGTCTGCATTTCCTTCCTGCTGGTGTTTCTCCCATTATCCAAATGAATTTTTCCTATTCGATTTGTATCGAAAAACATACATGTAGATGATACAGCATATCTTCGTTCTACGATATTAAGGATGTTGAGGTATTCTGTTTTCTGTTTAGAATCGAATAAACAGAAAATAAAAAAAATAAACAAAATAATAAACAGAATACTAGGTATACTAATATTCTGTTTATTATTTTGGGCTGCCGTAGGTAATTGACGGCTTCTTGATGAGGAAAGCCTTCTTCAAGCAAATTGCTAAGGTAGAAGGTCAAGCGGAACTCCTGGCACTTCCTCGCAAAAAATATCCGCAATAGCTTGTGCACGATAGAATTGAAAACTCAAGTAAAGATACATCAATTCATGTACCACACTAAAAAGAGGGATATCATAAAATCAAATAGTACCGAGCTACTTTTCAATGTGAAGCGGTTTTTTAGAGACTCGTAGTGGGTCAGTTGGATGAGGCAGTCGATGTAAAGGTGCTGGTCCAATAACATAGTTTGAAGTAGAAACACGCAGTCATTAAGTATAGTAGAAGACTGTATCTATGCTACCTTTTAAACGAATGTTTCCCCCATCTTGCAAGGGAACAAAAAATTGCAATGACCCAGCACTGGGTTCCGTATCGTGACTATTTGCAGTGACCCAACCAGGGGCCTCTACTTCGCGCGAAGTTTCCACTGCTACGAAGAAATTCAACTGAAAAAATATGCGAAATAGCTTATGCACGACAGGATCAAAAACTCTAATGCAGTATTTAGACATTCGAGTATATATCCTTGAAACTATATTAGGGATAAATTTCATGGTATCCCTTGTTGTTATTCAGTAAACAAATTTCCTTCTATCTAAATCCTTAGAAGCGTGACAGAGAGACGGACCAAGCAAGCAAGCATGCAAGCAACAAACTGTATATCATTATATAAGTGGGATAGTTGAGATGTAAATTCTACGGTTTAGATTTGACTAATATGAATTACTAGTAGATCCACACGTGAAAATTCACGTGATTTTTACTATTTTTTTCGTTTGATTTGCCAATAGACGTGAGCTTTCCGAAGGAGTTTCCACATTGAAGGATGTACCGTTGGTATTCACAATACAATACATGTATATCCTACCAAATTTCCTCCTATCTAAATCCTTATGAGCGTGACAGAGAGACGGACCAAGCAAGCAAAGAAACAAGCAAACAAGCAAACAAACAAGCACGCAAGCAAGCAAGCAACAAACTGGGTATTATTAAATATGTAGTGGAATTATAAAGTCGATTGTATTAAAGACTTACCACGAATTATTATGGCGTAAATGAATATTTTTCATGAATATATACAAAAATTTTATTCTGTATCTCATCTACCGATAGCATGGTCGTGTATAAGAAAAGTAGCACTGGGAAAGAATGACGTATTTTATGGTAATTCAGAGCCTTTGGTACCTAGAATACAATGCTTATAATACATGAATACCCGATCTGATTTCAGCTCAATCATTTTTTTCAGTAATAAATAGGAAGCATTAGGACTGACATACACATATAGAGAGAGACAGAGATAAAGATATACTGTCTATTTTACTGTCACTGTCAGGGTTTCCGATAAAAAAGTAGCGGATTTAAAAATGCTGTCGTTTGTAAAATATTAGTGCTAGAAAGCTGAAATAGATTTCATTGAAAAGAGCAAAATTGAAAGTTTTATTTTATTAAAATCATCCCCAGACTCAATACACTTATCAATACGAACAACAAAATTTGCTATCACATTCTGCAAAGTATTAGCATCAATGGATGCAATAATTTCTCGAACCTTATTTTTCAATTGGGCAATGTTAGATGGTGTAGTATGAAATACTTTTGGTATAAAGGATGGTGTCTAAAGGAGACAAATCAGGTGACCTAGTTGGCCAAGGAAAATTTTTTTTCTGCGGCAAAATAATAACATCCGACTTTTATCCTGCGGCGAGATTTATGGATGACATTGCTCTTTATATGGTCTTAAATAAAGTTATTTTTTGAGAGTAAAAGAAACAGAAGTTTCCTTTACCTGTGTCTCAGTAGACAATTTCCTCATGAATTTCGTTTTATTATCGTTAATTAAAATCCTTACTATGTTAATTCTTGTTTCTGGCCTCGCTGTTTTTGGATTGCCTGAATATCCTTTATTTAAATTACGCACTGTGCCGTGAACATTCCACTTAGCGTAATTGGTTTGAACTGTCCTTTTAGGTAATCGTGTTCCATATCTTGCTTAAAATCGACGAATTGTAGTGATCACGGATCTGTGTTTAATGATTTCTTCCACGACAAATTGTCTCTGTTTGACTGTTAATTTTGCCATTACTGGGGTTATTAAATCACAAATGAAATTGAAGTTCTACAGATGTAGCTGTATATTCATTACATTGTATGTATGATACCAAATAAAACTTTAAATTCTGCTCATTTTAATGAAACTTATTTCATTATTTTAATGAAACCTATTTCGGCTACTTTTTTAGCGGACACCCTGCATGAGTGGATTAGATAATAATAGACGACGTATATTTATCTCTGTCTCTATCGCTCTATCTATCTCCCTCTCTCTACCTATCTCTATATCCGTGTGTGCCTGTCTCATTTCTTTTTATATATTTCTGAAAAAAATTATAGTTGTGATGTCGATAGGTTCACAATAGGATTTGTGAACTGATTGTTGAATTTGCTCTTGCATAGAAACATGCCTCAAATAGCCAGTTAGTTTGTCATACCTGACAGGCTTGTTTGGATTGTCCCGAATGACGAGATAGTATTGAATCCGTATCCTAACCTTCATAGGAGTCAGTTTCAGGAATAGATTGAATTTGAATAGCTTGTATTTGTATGATCATTTATAACAACTCGGGGTGTAATTTCTAATCCGAAGTCAGCTACGCGGGAAAATGAGAAAAAGCGTCTGTGACGAATTATATTTTTTGTGGCTTAGGGCACTTCTCTGAAAACTGCCAGAAGCTGAGTAAAATACACGAACACCTACCAAGTTCATAAAAAATGGTTCCTCGTAAGAGCCTGCATTGATACCGCTGATGTCCGTGTGAAAATTTAAATCGGATGTAAATAAAAGAACGCTTTATAAACTCAAACATTCAGACTAAGCCATAGGCGTCTGAGTGCCTCTGTCGCCACATAAAATATTCCTAACTTGAAGTGACCACTCTTCAGCTCAGGGAGAAAATAATCACTTTAGTGTACTATTATTACACCGATTTGGTTCAAAACGTTTCAAAATGAGTACCCATGGGGCACTGTTATGATATGAACGTTAATTTAGACATTTTCTAATAGTCTAATTTACCTAATTACAGTTACCAAATCAATAAAGTTACAGAATTGAAGCTCGTCCTGGGCTGAAAGCAAATAAATGTTTTTAGGGAGTGCAATTTTTTGCAAGCATTTGAATCATGCTCCAACAGCAGAACATCGATCGTTACTTGGAGACGTTTATTTCTGGTCAAATCGTACGCGCCGAACTGAACATTCTTGAATATTCTAGCATTTTGTTCGAGCTGTCTACGCTATATTCTCGCAAAATACGAGCTTTCCAAAGGAAGTCCATTTGCCCGTGCAGTCAGCCAAAAAGAAGACATAAAGGTGAGACCAACAGCTGCCACGACAAAACGCGGGAAAGAAATCTAGAATAACTCGTTTGCATCACTCACGAACTTATTTTTCTTGATTGGAACGCTTTTACTGCAGGAACAGAAGTAAATTTCATTTGTAAATGAGTCTTAAATTAAAAGCTTGCGGAAAAGTGCTCCGTCGTTATTATAGTTTCGCTTAAGTAGAATTGCATTACAACTCGTATATGAACAAAAATACAATTACATCGGCCAGTATGATTATTCTATTATGGCGTAATTTCAGCAGTTGGAAGACGAAGATAAAAAGTGAATCATATTTATTTCGTCAAATAGTGAAAATCAAATGATAACGCCAAGACAAATCTTGTTAGATAATAACTCTCATGATATTTTTCAGCTTGATTGTGTACAAATAAAGCCCACATTAACCTCTAATCTGCTTCCTAGTTTATTGTGCGAAGACGTTACCATGCGATCACCTTGTTGCTAGTGAACTCTTCATAATATAATCTTATTAAAAGCATGGTCGCTCGAAGAACATGAGAGAAATGTGAGTGTAATGGTGTGCGAACATCATTACTCAGCGTGGGACAGTTGATATAAATACCGTGGCTATTTTAGTTCAGATCAGCATTCTTACTCGCTTCTTGCGACTCCTCATTACTATTCTTAATGCAGTAGGGACTATTTGTTTCGTCATGGATCAAAAGCCCAAATAATATACGTAATACATGCCATTAAACTCAGCTGTGATTAAGGTTGTGTGTTGATTAAGGGTTTTTCAAAACTCTTCTACACTAAATAACTATGACAGACGTGGTGTGATATGAATAAACAGTGGGGTAAATATATACAACATTTAGATGTGTTAAGTAATGAAGTAAGTAAGTAAGTAAGTAAGTGGCCATGATTAATGGTTATTTCGATCACAGAGAGTTGTATAAGATTTCATTTCCATTTTCGACGGTGCAATTCAGTATGTAATATGGACTTACAACCACTGACTGAAAGTGAACTCAAAAATAAATGAAGGTAAATTAGCATTTTCAATATGAATAAAAAAATTCTTGCTTCTCCTTAGCCGGGACTGAAATGTTATTCAAAAATGTGTCAATCATACTTGTCATTCAATTAAATTAATTACTTCCAATGCAAGTCAATAAAAACATATTTTGTAAAAGTAATATTTCCTATAGGCTCTAAACGTGTTTCGTTATAATGCTATGGATAGTGTGATTGCAGCTTTAAAATTTTAGACATTACATTTTTTCTCGCTTTGATGATCTTATTTTACACATAGGGTGACAGTGGTGCGAACAATAATAACTACTGCTGCCACAACTCAATATTGCGGTAAGCAATTGACTTCTGCAGATGTGAAGGTGAGCTGGAAGGTGATGAATGCAGTTAAAGATTGTAACTTATTTGAACTTCGAATGGGTAATATTCACATTTTGTACTGTTAAAGATACTGTATATCGCTAGAAATAATTCGTTTAAATCACGTGGGCATGAACTTTGCGGAAAACTTTTGTCATGGTAGAAATGAAGGTAGTTTTATCATCGAAAATTTTCAGTCTGTAGTCAATAATGATCACCTTGAGCAGCACTTCACTGCAGTTGGCGCGAATGTCAGGCTCCTTACAGACTGAGGGCTGCCCAAATATTTCAGGCTAGGCAGGTGCAGCCAATGGTCGCAAAAGGCTTAAAAAACTTCAACTGCAATCCCACGGCATCAACTCTGAAAAATTACTTATTTGGGGGCAAAGTTAAGCAACGGAAAATAGAGTCAAATAATTTTGAACTAATAGTTGATCATCATAATACATCTGTAATCTTTAGAATTTTACACAAGCATGCATTGACTAATTTCATTCTCCTTTTAAAGTTAGTTGTAATTAATTTGAAACTAGTCTCCGAATCCTAATTCGTGGCAGAGTTGGCAGAGTATTTTGCTGCTATTCATCACGACTGAGTTATTAAAATTTGAACACTTTTCAATACACTTAAATGTGTGGTTCTCAAAATGCATGCCATGCAGAAATAAATAAAAATTTGCGATATGGGAAAAATCGGTCTCAAATATTGAGTGACCGAAGGTCGCCTGAGTTTAATTCGCAAGCTCTAAAATAATGACTTTATACCGATTACAGGGGTTGTTAAGGTTTTACATTATTGTTTTACATTATTTTATTGTATACCGATTATAATCGTACCGTGGTTTTCAAGAATATAGCCAGCAAGAAGCTCCTATTGAAAAATACTGAATATTATTTACAAAAATAGGCATTCGTTTCACCCTATGTAATGAAATACATGGCGTTGTTAGTATCCTGAATGTTTGATGAAATGGCATTAAAATGCTTATTCGAGGAATGAAAATCTTAACAAAATTATTGATAGGATATTTAGCTTATGTCATTCACTGGCCTCGCCAGTGATCAAAATTTATAATTACACAAATGTAAAAATTGGTGATCGGCAAAGGAAAGCCCTTACTTTCTCATGAAGGCTTACAGTAGATGAATACATCCCTATCCTATTGAAGATAATTATGGTTAAAAAATTCAATTATATTATTCACTTTAAAATTCACTTCTAATTTTTATAGAACTTTTAACGAACATTAAAAATCTCATTTGAACTCTATGAAAAAAATTATGAATTCAACCCTATTGACCACCGCCACCGACTGCCTATGATTTCGTAGTTCAAAGTAATTCCTGTCCACGGAAAATATAATAGTTTATTGGTTGTCAGATATTTGAGCGTAGATTGAAAATAACAATGAAATAACGTTATTTTTCTACGTCTACTTTAAAGAATATCAGTAAATTTACCGTCTAAATTTATGATTGAAGTTCAATTGGGATTAGGCAATCCAACAAGATGCAAGAAAAAACAAGTTTTCAGACACGCATTCATAAATTAAAACAGCATGTCAAAAATTACGAGAATGTTCGGCAAACAAAACTTTTACCACAACAATTTCTCGCTACCATCACCTCAAATTCAATGTATGAACGGACTAGTTACTTTTGGAAGTTGTAATCTTCTGGAGCTACGGTGAAGAGGAGCGGTCTAAAACGCTCCCTTGGTTGACTCTTAACGTTACATGCTTCAAATCAGTAGCTTGATCATCAATTACTGGGTGGGCCGAAAAACTGCTCACATGTTTGCTTAAAAAAATTTTTTGGCAACTTATATCCGGCCTTGTTGCATATCATGCAAAAGCCTGTTAACTTGACCTTTAAGATAAAGTTTTGTTACTGTTGTGGACTATAAATGGGCTTCCGAGCGAGATATAGGGGGTCTGCACTTTTTCGTGCTGGAAACAATGTGAGTGAGGTTGCAAATCTGGTTGGGGTCTCCGTACAACCGCCTACGCGATCAAGAATTGCATGTACAACTGCAAGGGCGTTAACAAACGTGCTGGCAGTGGTTGAACGAGTGTTGTGGATCGAGACAGTTTTCGAGATGCCATTCAAATTAGTCCCTTAACGTCCATGCGCCAATACGCCAGGAGGCTCAGGTGTCCAATGATATATTCATAGGTTTGCATATTCCAGGCGATGTATGAATTATATGGCTGACGAGTGTTTATCACATGAGGAATTCGCAGTCGTGATACTCTAAAGCTGAAAGTATCAAGTGTTGAAAAGGTTAACCGAAAGGCAAATTCGAGGGAAGGAAAACAAACGAGCACCTGCACTTGAGAAGGTTCGAAGTGTTTAGTTTCGTTAAAGATGTGAAACTATAAAGACTGCTACATAGAACCCGCAGCGCAGACAAAGGGCCTACTCTTGAAAAGGTCAGGCTGTTATGTTTGCAGCTAAAAGAAACGTCAGCGCGAAGAAATTTATGGCTAGGCATCGTGTGACTCAAGAATCACGCAGTCGCGAGACGCTCAAGGTGATTGAAGAGTGGGCGGGGTACATGACGAACGTTAGAAACCTATTTTAGACCACTGGAAAAATAGAGATTGCAAAAGGAAACGAAAAGGTACTTGGGAGGAGCAAGGCTGATATAAAAGCGGTAGTAAGGATAGATGAGGGGACTGGGAAATTTGATCTCGACAGCAATGTAGACTAGTGCAGCCGGAGCGATATCGAGGGATAGGTATAAGTTTAGAGGTATGAGGGGAATAGGTGTAAAAGTGATTAAGGGGGAATTAAGTTAGCATCACATCGACGAATAACAGCAGATTTTCCGCGTGCACTTAACCGTTTATGATATGGGAAGAATTGATTGCGAAGTAGCAAAAAAGGGAAGGGGAATAATCAGCGTAATTGCTAATGTATTGTAATCGTGAGTGTTGACATCGAAGCCTATCATTAGCAACGAATCTCCAGTGTAAGAGCAAGTTAATATTATTATTGTCCATGGGAATTCATTAATGATGCACTGTTTAATAGGACAGCATGTTGTAGGTTGCCTGCCAAAATGTGGTAGATAACTCACATTCCCCATCTCGTGAAGTTAGAATGTATTTGAATGTATTAAATTTTTTCTCGTGTATCATTACCCTCATCTTGCCATTGAAAAGAAGGACTGGGAATACCTTTTAACATATCATGTATTCAGAGGATTAAAGACCCTTTAGTGCAATTACGTATGTTTGTTGCATTTAATTAAATTGTGTTAATTACAAGTATTAATTGAAATATGATGGTAGGACAGCATGCAAAAAAACCATGCATTGAAACCAAGGTTACGTAAATCATGAGAGGAGAAAGAACTCATCAACAATGAATCATAATGCAATTAGAAGTAGGCAGATAAACTTTACACTTTTTTTGGATGCATTAATACGTTGACTCCGAAGTGGTACGTATGTGTACCACTTAGGTTAGGTTCTGTAATTTTTTCAGATTCTTCTACTGACTATGCGTACAAAGTGAAGTTTTACACCAATCAGGCAATCGGAGTCAACGTGTTAAATCAATAGTTACTAAATAAATTAGACATGTAATTATAAGCCACCATTTATACGTATCGCCGCACAGGGTTCGAGCGGCCACAGTTCGACGAGCAGTCGTAAAGCTGGGAGGCAAGTCCATTTTCATTGTTGAGAGGCCGCTGCTCACGCCAGCCATCTGCACCAAGCGTTTTGAACGTTACCAACGGCTCATGAAAGATCTCAAGTCTACTCTACCTGGTCGGGTGATCATCTTCTCAGATGAGAAGACTTGGACAGTCGACCCGGTGAGAAACAGAAGAAACGACCGCTACTTGTCTCTCGATGAGGTGGATGGGAGTGCCCGCACTTTGTCAACAACAAAGCATCCAGCATCCGTCATGTCGCTCAGTTTCATTGTATCAAATGACACTGTGATGCCTCTGATATGGTTTCCCACCAGGTATTGGCTGACAGCCAGGAACTACGTGGACAAGTTAGCCAACACGCTGGTTCCCTGGATCAGTAACACATTTGACATGTCACCTGTCACTATTGTGCTTTAACAGGATCCACACATCCTATCGTCTGCCGGGCTTTCTGCAAGAGCAGAATTTCTCCTTCTGGCCGAAAGATAAGTGGCCGTCATACTCGCCAGACGGGGATCTACTAGACTATGTCTTCTCGCCGCACATTGAAGCCAAGGTCTGTCACTTTCGCTACCCAAACATAACTGCCCTTTACCCTTTAGCCACGAAAAGGACCATACGGTCCTCTTTCACAGTCTTTGGGAGAATTGAAGGGTGGACAGCACTAGTGGACTACTTGCATTTCTTCCCGTGGTAAATATAATATATTTTCCATGGGAAAAAATGCAAGTAGTCCACTCCCGTGCTGTCGCTAACACAGCGCTGACAGAGGCGATTACGATCCAGTAGTTTACTATATGAAGGGTGGACAGCACTAGTGGACTATTTGCATTTTTTGCCGTGGGAAAAAAATGCAAGTAGTCCACTAGTGCTGTCCACCCTTCAATTGTTCTAATAATTAACACGTTGACTCCGAAGTGGTACGTGTGTGTACCACTTGTGTTAGGTTCTGTAATTTTTTCAGATCCTTCTCGTGACTATGCGTACAAAGTGAAGTTTTACACCCATCAGGCAATCGGAGGTAACGTGTTAAGCAGTAAGCAATATGAGGTTGCTACGAGGTTTGAACGGGGCGGCATGTTACAGCGTCGTTCTTTTGGCTGCCTGGCTCTCAGTGTGCTTCATTGCATCAGTGTACAGACGGTCTTTGTGAGCTTAAACGTAGAAACTAGAAAAAAATTCGTGGCTAAAGGGTTAACACGTTGACTCCGATTGCCTGACTGGTGTAAATCTTCACTTTGTACGTATAGTCACTAGAAGGATCTGTGGTGATAGTAGTGATGTGGTGATAGTAGTGTTAAGGCATAGTGATGTTGAATGATGTGAACATGTAAGGATGTAGGGGATACACTATACAGGATGTAGGAAGGTGAATAGGCTTGTGGGGAATGCGAGCAGCTGGGCCACATACCCAGTAAAAGCCAACGGTCATCACGCAGCATAACCGCATATTCCGGTTCCGTTCCGGAAACGGTACGAAAAGCCAAAAGTTAGGAGGCGTATTTCTAGAAAAAACCAC
>VCRD01001045.1:69400-86854 GCA_006783055.1 Trinorchestia longiramus | reverse complement strand
GACTTACGTGACTTACGTGACTTACGTGACTTACGTGACTTACGTGACTTACGTGACTTACGTGACTTACGTGACTTACGTGACCTACGGGACTTACGTGACCTACGGGACTTACGTGACCTAAGGGAGCTACGGAATTTACGAAGTAAACGGAATTTACGGGATCTACGGGATCAGCCAGAATCAGGATCGGGATCAGAATCTAACGGAAGCTGTCGGAATCTATCGGAATATCTACATCCACTACGACTACTACTACTTCTAGGAGTAATTGGAAACTTGGAAAAGTGCATATGAACTTGGGAAAGTGTCACCAGCAATTAATGTGGAGCTGCTCGGGGTTTCAGCATCAACTTGTATTTAATGTCTACGTGATTACTTCAGAAAATTGTCAACAGGAATCAAGTGGAAATATTGATACAACTGTAACTGGTTGATGAAACTGCAGTGATCATTATCGTTGATTAAAATTAACAGTGAGGTTAAGTGACAAGATTGGAGTGCTTTTCAGTGAAATTTATCGTGTCCGCGTGTATTTAGGATGTATTGTTAGATAAAGCAGTGTTTCAACTCAGTAACCACTCGGTGTTGTGTGTTAAATAATTAGTGTGAGTGAAATTGATCAATTTGATTCTACTTTGATTCATAACAAATCTATATGTTTTTCATGTGTTTTCTATGTGTTTTCCTGTAAATGTTAAGCTTATTAATCGTGTTTTTACCCTTCTTGTGTTGGCCTCACTAATGCATAACTTAGTATTCATGTCAGGGGGTTTGGATTCCTCCAATTTGCGACGTCTCTCTCTCGTTATGTAAAATTGATTGCATTCAGTTAACGTAAAATGTGTATATGATACATTCATCTTGTAAGAATTTAATTAATGCTCGTAATTATTATGAATTTATCCTGTGACGTTTAGAAAGAGCACGTATCGCCACAGATCCGAAGAAATTACAGAACCTAACCTCAGTGGTACACATACGTACCACTTCGGAGTCAACGTGTTAAAGCATCCGTTGACCGGGAGTGAATGACCATGCACACAGACTACGTCGTCAGGATCTGAAAAAAACATCAGGATTCGTCTCAAGGGCATCTTCAATGCAGATGGCAGTTATATTGAATAAATTGAAAGATTAAACCACTTTTTTATTACCCGAAAATTTTGTTCACTTTAGTCAAGGAGTTTATGAGGTACCCAGAATTTAGATTTAGGATTTGTTCAGTTTTTTAGGCCCACCCTGTACATTACGCAACAATTAAAAAGATTTCTGTTGAGTTTGATTTTTATGGGGGCTTACAACTAAAAAGAACATGCTGCTTCCAAAACTGTAGTCCGTTTTGTTTTAGGACACACCATTTTTTCTCCACAGCTTACCCTCCGAATAAGCAAAATTCCACTGCTTAGCTGTAGTAAAACTTGCTAGCTGATAACGATTGGATTCATGAAGAGCTTCGTGGATACTTGTTTCTGCAGTAAAGATTGAGACTATTACATCTTACTGTTTTATTTACATAAGTGTGTGTACATTTTCTTTGTTTCAGACCATGTCTGTTCCTTCTAATTCTCGTCGTAAATGCCAAAACAATCCTGACTTCTTTTGCTATATATGTGGTAGTTTCACCATTCCAAGTCAGAGGGCAAACATCAGTGTACATGTCAAAACATGTACTTCGCCTATTTTAAAGTAAAACTCTGTAATCACGACAAGCCATGGGGTCCTCATAAAGTGTTCAAACAGTGTGTCGAGAGTTTACGGATGTGGACTAAAGAAATTCGTGAAAAGTTGGCATTCGGTATCCCCATGATTTGGTAAAGGAAAAACATGTACTTCGCCATAACAACGACTTTTACTTGTGTTTAATGAAAGCATTAGGATTTAGAAAGAAAATAGAAGTGAAAGAGAATATCCTAATCTACCGTGAGCTATAAGATCAATGCCTCATTCAATTGAAATTTGCCGTACCATTATTTGAACAACTACCTCCTCTAGAAGATCTGAGGGATATTGAAGAACACAATGACAACAATGATACAGATTTTGAAATTCACGAGGATTCAGTTTGTACGGGATTTGATCAGCGCGAGCTGAATGATTTAGCCCGTGATTTGGGTATATCAAAAAAGTTTCCATAATCCAAGTGTGGAGACTGAACGATAAAAACTTACTTGAACGACTGAAAGTATCATCCTTTCAAACCAGGGAAAACACATTTCTGCAGCAGTTACGAAGTGACACCGGCTTTGTGTTTTGACACAATATTTTTGCTTTGTTGAAGGAACTTAGGTTTTCAACCTACAATTCGAGTGAATGACGAATGTTTATTGATAGCCTAAAGCAAGCAGAGCTTAAAGTGTGTCCTTCTACAAAATGACAATTTTTTTGGTGCAGTCCCTATTGGGTATTTGTCTGTCTTCGTGAAGAACATAGAGCTGTAAAGAGAGTCATTAAGTTATTGCGATATGACAAACACAATTGGATCATCAGTGTTGACATTAAAATGATGTACTTCCTTCTCGGTCAGCAACGTGGGTACATAAAGTATCCGTGCTTTTTCTGTATGTGAGAAAGTAGAGTTCGAGAGAAGCATTCAGTTGAGACTAATTAGTCTCTAAAATCTAATTCTAAACCTTTAGATCTCAACATTCTAAATACATGCATCACTTGTTGACAGGAAGAAAATAATATTCCCACCTCTGCACACATTATTAGGTCTCATGAAGCTATATGTAAAAGCACTGTCAACTGATGGCGACTGTTTCAAGTACGTCATCGTGTAATTTTCTAGATTGTCAATTGAAACATCAATGCCGGTGTGCATGATGGTCCACAAATTCGGTAGCTCATCGAGATGAACCGTTCATCGGAACTATGCCTGACCTTGGGAAGAATGCTTGGTTACCATCCAAAGACAGTGTCAAGAACGTTTTTAGCAACACACATACAAGTAATTACACAAATATTGTTCAGAAACTATTGGATAACTACGAGATACTTGGTTGCAACATGAGTTTTGAGCTACATTTTCTTTATTGCCCTTTTGTCAGCTTTTCGGAAAATCTTGATGCTGTTAGTGACGAGCAAGGTGGACGATTTCACCAAGATTTGAAGTTTAACACGTTGACTCCGAAGTGGTACGTATGTGTACCACTGAGGTTAGGTTCTGTAATTTTTTCAGATCCTTCTAGTGACTATGCGTACAAAGTGAAGTTTTACACCAATCAGGCAATCGGAGTCAACGTGTTAAGGAAGAACGTTATTAGGGTAGGTAGTGTGTACGTAGAATGACTGACTATTGTTTGAGGATTAAACGCAATAGTCGTCAATTTGAACATTTCAGAATGAGCTATAAACGTAAACTTTTACGTTAACTTCTTGCACACAATTAGAATTACAGTAAACATACCCTTCGTGAAAACATAATAATATTAAATAAACAGTGTAGTCATCATTGTATCTTTTATATTTTATTGTGTCTGTATGTCAATATTTGAAATTTTTTAAAAATCAAGCACATATCTGTTATATACAGTATTATTCATATATTTTTAATAAAATGGGGATCCCATAGTTCGAAGACTTGACCTGATAGAGAAAAACTAAGATCAGTTTTGGATTCCACCCAAAGAATTAGTCGAACGAGCTGTCAGACCGAACTCAATTAAAATTGTGTTCCCCAGCCTTATTAATCGCTGAATGCCACCAGTGAGCCAGTTTCGTCTCCATCGAAAATTGCCTTGTATTCCGTATGTTTCCATTTTGGCCAATAAGCTTTCGCGCGGAACTTTGTCGAATGGTTTTTGAAATTCGATGTATACATCGTCTACGGATTTTGTACAGTCGTATAAGCTGATGATTTTTCCAATAGAGTCAAGGTGGCTTGTGAGACGGCTTTTCCCTGAATCCGTGCTGAGTGGCAGGAATCAGGTTTTAGTGTTAGATGTGTTTTGTTATTCTGACTTCGAGTAATCTTTCTATTGTTTTACTGATGACAGCTGTTGGACTGATTGACGATAATTATTGGAGGTTGTTTGTTGCACTTTTTGGAAATAGAAATGATATATGCCTGCTTCTAATTTTCCTAAAAAAATTCAGCAGCAAGCGATCAATTGAAAATGTTTGCTAAGAGCTTGCAAATTACGTTGGCTGTTTTTTTGAGTACTCGGATAGCAAGGTCGTCGGACCCAGTTGATTTATATGAGTTTTGGCAGCTGAGGTATTTTTCTAACTCTTCTTTTGTTAATATGCTGTCTGTTTTTTGGGGATTTAAAGCATGAGGTTGTGAAATTTCAGTCAAGTCTTCACGAGGGAACTTCGAAGTGAAGAATGTATTAAAAAATATGACTGTACTTTTGTTGCCCGTTTGAGTCGATTCATCAGGGTCAATCATTGGTTCAATAGCCTCTCTTTTGAGTCATCTGTCATTTATATATATGTAGAATCTCTTTGGGTTAGGTTTTCCTTTTGCTGTAACTGCAATTTCTCTATATTTTTTGTATATCTTGTTGTTTGATCAACGGCCATGGTGATATGTTCTTGACGATAGGGTTCTGTTCGGTACTTTTTAATTTTCTGTAAAATTGTTGCCTGTCATTTACAGGGTCCTTGATTTCTTATGAAATGTAAGAAATGTTATTGGCTGGTCTCATTCGATTTGCTGGGATGTTATGCTCTGTGGGGGATGCGATTTTTTCTTTAAGTATTTGGTAGCATTTTTGAATGTTTTTGCTCTTCTTTAGTATTCCGTAGTTGAGACTGTTGAGCTCCTTTTCCATCAGTTCAAAGTTTGCCTGTTTGCAGTTGTGGAAGTTTTTGACTCGAGTCCGAGTATCATGTGGTATTCCAGGGTGTTCTCATTCGTCATTAGTGCTTCGTAGTCAAGGCTGCCAATCTCCTCTTTCATAAGAATTAAATTTGACCGTATCTTGCTTAGGACATTTTTGTATTGAGTCTTGGTGTTGGGGTCGTGGATTTCGAGGGCGAAGTCTATTATAATTATGAGGATCCTTGATCTTGTCCGTAACTTCTAATCCAATTATTCCAAGGTCAGAGGTCGTCATGACAAAGTCAATGATATTGTTACGTCGAGTTAGTTCACTGACGTGCTACTGCAGAGAATTTGTGTTTATCAGCTCGATAAGCTTAGAGCCAGGGTCTCGTCTTTGACGAATAGTCGAGTTCGTGTACGGCAGCTAGAAGTCTCCCATGATTAGTGTTTCGTGACGAATACTAAGAATATTATTAATGTAACCATAGAAATCATCATCCTCGATTGGTAAATGGATTGGGTTTCTATATACGAACATATTTTGATAGGTTGTCATGGCTACGGGAAGATGGTGAGATGCAATATTTTTATTTTTTCTGGTACTTGCTTAGTTTTAAATTGTGTTAATAGCTTTTTTTAATGCATGTGATGGAGCCACGACCTCTGTTACTGCACGAAGGTTTGTCAACATTGTGGTAAACGTAAATATACAATGAGACTTTCACTGGGAGATGTCTTCCATTTGGATTCCGTAATCTTCAAGTGTCCAACATTTCGGGGGGAAATTTTACTTTATGTATATTTGCATTTGCCACGTCCAACATTTTGTTCATCAGCTGCCTCTGGTGGTTGGTTTTCATTATTTCCATGCCCATGATTGATCACTGAAGATTGTGCTTCATCCTTAGATCGGCTAGTTCTTATTGTATTCATTTTATTACCGTGTTGGTGGTGTGATAGAAAGATTTTACTAGAGCTTTTCTAATACTTGCCTCTAACTTATCGACAGTTTTGGGGCTTTACAAGTGTTTCTTGCTGCGCCAGAGATGTCTATCACAGAGGCGAGTTTAAGTATTGCCGTCGTGTCAGGTGCACTGTTCGTTTCTCTCTTCGAGTATAGAGTTGTGTGCATTATGCGATGGTTGTTCGAGTGCAGAAGAACGTGGTATTGTCGACCATCTTTTTACTTCCCCGCGTTATAGAAGAAATTCTAATTCCGTGCTGAGGAGACTATAGGTAGGATTATTCCATGTTGGGAGAATTATTTATTGCCTCGCTTAGATATGTTCCTCTTGGTACCTGTGTAGCAAGAGGAATTGATCATTTATACCCCTTCCCATTCTTGGATTATATTATAAGCGAGTTTTAACTGATTTGGCAGCACCATTGAAAATTTTTACAGATGTAGTAGATTTATCTTCGAGTGGCATCTGTTTATTTTCAGGAAGGTCAATTGGGAAATAGTGCAATGTTATAATGAAAAGTATAATGATAATACATTTTGTTAGTTAATGACGTCTGTGTATAGGACTTGTACTATAATAGTTTAATGATATCTCCAGTGCATATTTGTGTGAAAAAATATTGCAAAATTACCTGAGTGAGCCTTAGTTTAACTGGCAAAGATGTATGTAAACGATGGAAGAAGCGTTACTCTAACATAATTATAAAGCCTTTATAAGGCCTGGGCGGTAACCCAGGCATTCATGTGTTATTTATGCGCAGTATTTCTGCTACTGATCAGTGAAATAGAGTACAAGGACCGTCAAGTTCGGGCCGTTTCAGCAAGGTTATTCATTTTTGTCTCAAATATTGAATTGAAAATATTAGTCTTGCCTCTTCTGTTTATCCATCCTGCCTCAAAGGCCCACTCATAATACCATAACAAAAAGCGTGAATTGCTTAAACTAGCGTTGTTTGACATTTGTGGGGGAGAGCATCTAATATTATTCGACAGCTTGAAATTGATGAATTATGTTTTAGGACTGCGCAGTAATAGTATTTTTTATCTGTAGTACTTGTGTCTGGGAAAACATCAGATTTGGATATTAAATTCATAATAAGATTACGGGATGTTAAGATTATCCAAGCAAAAGTATACATATAATCATTTAGTTCGAATGATTGAGGGTTTTTGATCTTACTAATGATACCATTGGTCTCACTTAATTCTGACAACACACACTAATACATAGGTGATACTGAATGAATTACATTTTAGGAGGATGCACAACGCGACTAATAAATCGTAGATGTACTGTATGAAATTTTGATCATAAACGAGTATTTCACATTTCTCAGCACGACGCTCTCTGACTATATTCCAAATATAACGTAATGGAATCTTTATCAATTTATTTGATCACAGGACATTTTTGAAACTCTAGAGAGCTTCATTGCTGGTAGTACTGGACTCCAGTGACATTATTACAGCCAAAATCTTTTTTATTAGCATCCTGAAAACCAGAATTAATCCTCTTTGAATATTTTCAAGCAGAACATTTATAATGGCAAAATTGATCGTGATCGTTAGACGAAGCTGGAATCATCGTTTAAGAGGGATAATTCCCTCTAAGTAAGTAATTTTTTCCTTGGAATAGGATTTGCATGCTGCGTATGAATAGAAAGAAATTTTGGGTTTTAAAATAAATATTAGAAAGAGAAATTAATTTGAAACGTATATACTGAGAAAATAGACTGCAAGATCGGTTAACTTTGAAAAATCTCAACTAACATGACATGGCACGCTCCATTCCAAACCATCTTTTTTAAAATACATCGATCTCTGTAACAAATTTTCTGAGTATGTACGTATAAAATTAACAGTATTTTGGTGAAATTAGGTAATTCTTAAAAAAATTAAAAAACTACTGTGAAGAATTGCAGGTATGTCTTATAGTTAAAAAGTTACGACTCGAGCCGTCTGAAATATATTGTTTTAAAAGTATTATGCCATTGCAGAAATTCTTTCCGAGTTTGATTTACCTGATTTTTAATAATAATTTAGAATACCAATTGGCGTCTTATAATATTAACATTAATTTAGAAACCTTCAATCAATTCAATTTTTTGTACTGATTGTTTCAGAATTAAGACAGCAAACTTTTTTGTAGGTTTATGAAAATTCAAATGCACGATTTCGATTTGAAGGGTTAGAACTCAGGTGAATAATAAGCAAATGATACAGTGTTGCACTTATTCGATGTAACCACCATCTTAATTACGAACTACAGCTTTAACTCTATTTACAAATGAATCGCAAGCAACACGTACCTGTTCTTGTGTAATTGCTACCCATTCCCTTTACAGTTTTACTTTGACCGACTCGAAAGAAGTGTGAAGGGTAGCTAAGACCCTTGTCTCCAAAATGAACTAGATAGAAAAATCCAAGGAATTGAGGTCCGGGCTTCTTGCTGGCCATACATATTTGCTTATGAAAGATGGAATGTTCCCCTGAATCCAGGTTTGGGTTACGTTGGAGCCACGTGATGGTGCTGAATCCTGTTAGAGACTCCATGGTGAATCCTGAAAATGTTCTGTAGCCCATGGTAGCAACTTTGATTCCAAAATAAGGGAAATGTACCGTTCTGAGTTCAGTTTGACCCCACAAAGCGCAAAAACAATCGGAGATCTTCCTGTGTCTGTCACAGCTGCCCAAAACATGACAGACTGTACATTTTGACGTCTCGTAACAATCCTTCCCTCGACTGAACTTGAGGAACTCCAAACTCGGTCGTTCTGATGGTTCACAACTTGCTGAATGTCACTTTTTTCTCATCTGTGAACACCAAGTTTGCGAGCGTGCCTTTAGCTATCTCATTAAGGATGTGACGACTTCTTTCAGCCCTCATTCTCTCATGATGTTCAGTAAGTTCATGACGTTTCATCATTTTGTAAAGGTTTCTTTTCCAGGTCCTCCTTCAACACTCGATACATTGAAGTTTTGTGAACACCGGCTTCTGCAGCCAGTTCTCGATGGGATCGACGTGGGTTTCGATGCAACTTCTCCCGCGTGTTTTTAATGTTTTTTGGTCCGAAATCTTTGTTTCCGGCCTCCTCCTGGTTTATCAGAGGTTCTGCCAGCCTCTTTAAGCTTTTTAACAAGTTTCCTCACAGTTGAACGGTTCATTTTTAATTTTTTTTGCAATTGATATGTTACTCTTGCCTTCTTTGTGGAGCTTGATAACGATATTTCGATCCACAGCCATTATATAGGGTATGAATTTAAAATTTAGATATTTGAAATAGGAAGATTATGTTACGATCTTTAAAATAATATAAGATTTAAAAACAAAATGTTGATTTTAAATTATATATATATGATATGCAAAATTGATTGCCTTAATTCTGAAACACCCTGTACAGGTTGTTGCAAGCAGAGTTTCTCTATTCACAACCTTTGAAAAATACACAAGTATCTAAGGTGCATTCGAGGCTCATAATGCTCTATGAGGTTAACATATATAAAATAAACACCGGAAGCCCCTCCAAATGTTCATTCAGTTTATGGAAAAGAGTAGTGATTTTCAAACTTTTTCCGCTTTGGGTGCACTTACTGTTCTACAAACAATCGAAGGCGCAATAAATACAAAAGTGCTACCAATAGGTTATAATTATGTCAAATTCCGGTGAAAAAATAACTAAATTAATAATAGAGAACTAAGCATACCTGTAGCTCATTTCTCCTGCGTTCATGAGAAACATAAACATAAAGATTGAAAATTGAGCAAAACGGGCTGCACTTACTTAGATATCGACACATATTCTTTTTTGATGGGAATCAGAAATGCTTCAGGAGATAATTGTTCGTTTTAAATAATCAATTTACAATCAATGAACACGTCTGCCAGTTCTTATTTCTTTGACGTTAAACTAAAGTCACTTGGAATTTCAACGATGGGGTTTCGAATCCAGTTGTATTGCACAGTGTTAAATGATGGAAAATATGAGCGCAGTTTTACTTCTAACGTTGTTCAATGATCAACTATCATTGAAAGGATTTAATTTTTGCCAGATTACTCACGGATGGAAACATTTCCAGATTACGATCGATAGGTTTTTTTTCCAAATCTGTAGTTATCGCTGAAACACTTTTATTTTGTCAATGGATGGGAGAATATTTTCTTAGTTCCCTTGAATACTAGTATTCAGAATATATAGATTTTGAAACATATCGGCCAAATATTGTAACTTGACAATCTAAAATTTGCATTGAAGAGCGTCACAAAAATGTGATTGTTTTATTTCTTCAAAGAATGAGGGAAGTTCTTGCTGTAACTTGAGTACTCGGGTGAGTATTTTCCATCTTGGTAGCCATCTCTTATTGATGTGTAAAAGCAGCCGTCTGTGTTGAGAATTCATATCGATGCAAGACTGTCCGAACAATCTCTACTTAACAGCTCTTGTTCTAATAAAGTTTACCGTCCGAATAACTTGATGTAAGACTTCTCTGAATTTCTCTACTAATTTTCTTGCCATCAAGGCCTCTCTATGGAGAAAGCAGTGAAATACAATAACATTCTCGTTTTGTTTTATCACAAAAGATATAAGGCCCTTGACACAGCCTACCATGGAAGGAGTTCCATCAGTATAAATTCCTACACAAGACATCTAAGATAACTACTATTTATCAAGGTATTCAGAATGTTGAAAACGTCACCTTATGTAGTCACACTCTATACTTCGCAAAAAAGAGACTAATATGTTATTTGATCTTCACTAATGAAACGAATGAATGCTCACCTGAAGTATCAATTTACATATTTTGTGTGATCAGTTTTGAGACTTAGTAAAAATAAATTTGGGCTTTCTCAGAAACAGTCGATATACTATGAAAGAATTAGCTGCTTTTGCTTGGTACTCCGGCATTCTCACAAAATAACTTTTTACTTTGGTAATGAGAATGGTTGTTTTTAAAATATTTAGCGACCTAACTTGAAAGCATTGATTCATTTGACTTTTTTATACCACAAACTAAGCATAGCAGTAAAGGATTAAATTCACTTCTGGTCCAAGATAAACAGAAGCTTAAATAACTATTATCGTATTTGCGAATCAGTCTCGGTTTTGCTTTCTTAAAACTTCTCACATCTAAATTTTGCTTCCTTTCAGGATTACATTCATCAGTGTCACGATTTCTATTAAAAAACCATTTGTATGGGTGGATTATTCTAAATTTAGTAATACGGGCCATACTGATATTCTCTTTGGCATTTCTCTTTATAAACATAACTAGTACAGCAACGACGCCTGCAAATGAAACACTGCTGCAAGAGGCATGATACGCAATGGCAGTGCTGACAAGTCGTCTAGAACACATTCAAAAACGCTAATAAAACCTGCTTGCGGGGATGTAGCTAGTAGTTCTCTACAAGAAAGCAGCAAATAACTATCATAATAATATTGTAATGAAAAGAACGTAGTATATGTAAGTAAATGGTATAATGTGCTAACTATCCCTTTTCTTTTTATATCCCAATATGTACATATTTCAGGAATTCTATCGAGCGCACCTAGACAATCTCACAGGCGTACCAGTGCGCCTGGGTCAACACTTTGAGAACCACTGGAAAAGAGTGATAGAATGAAGTAACTTACAGAAAGTGGTTTGCATAACTCAGGGACGGAGATTTCAGCCATTAAGAAGAAATCTAAACGAAACATCCAGTTGAGTCAGTTGAAAAACTCCTAGTTGTATCACATGATGAAGATCCTGCAGAATCAACTGAAGAATTAGTAAACAAGCTTGGTTTAGACCATGGTTCATCTGTAACAGATAGGAAAGGTCCCAAGATTCAATAAATCAGTCCATGAATTGGCTGTAACAAACCGGGAATTCCAAGTTCAGATCAGATCTTTTCTTCATTCTCCTGAACTCATCTCGTGTTTTTCGGACAAACTTATACTTGGGAATGAAAAATGGATCTTGTAGCAAAGTGTTGAAAGTTATAGAAAATGGCATGGTACGAAGGATACATCTGAAAGTTTCCAAAAGAGAACGCCATGTGAAATAGGTTCTTTCCTTTCTTTGAAGGGTTAACAACAGATTCAGACACTTTGAGTCGGCACCTACCAAAGGAATAACACTGGACAACCCACTATTTCTGGCAAAAGGCTTCAAACCAAATTCTAACTATATTTGGGATGCTGGTTACGAACATGAACTCAGTTTTTGTTCATCACATCAGAATTTCGAGATATATCACTTTTTAATTTGTGATGAAAATTGCTCATCAGCCTATACAGGGTGTCCTAAAAAAATTAACCAATTTCAAATAATTATTATTTAAAAACTATTAAAGTTAGAGAAATTTGATAAGTTGCATGTTGTTTGTCAACTATTTCTCTATCTGTGATAAAATTTCATGAGAAAATTCGAAAGCATATTCATGCAGCATTATTTTTAATAAAAGACACTGAAAATATGTTTGTGCACAGTATCTAAAATACACATTTTACAGTTAGACTACTTTTTCTAAGTATCCTTTGTTGTATCATGGATACGGTTTTGTATGAAATTTCCCATAAATAGGGTATCGTCAAGTTTTAATGCCACTAATTTTATCCTTCAATGAGCCAACCTTCAAGATGCAACTTACAAAAGAACAAAGGATCTTCATAGTTTTTAATTTTTTGGATAGCAACAGTATTCAACATGTTCAAGAATTATTTCAAGAGCGCTTCCCTGAAAAATTCTCCATCGAAGGTGACCATCTGGAAAAATGTCAGGAAGTAAAAAACTGAAGGAACCAGCATAAATCTAAACAAAGGTCGATCAGACCGCAAGAGTACTGAACCAGCACCAGAAAATGTCGAAATTCTTCACCAAGTACTGTTAGCAAATCCAGACATTTCTTCAAGAAAGAATGGATTGGGCATAAGTAAAAGCACATTGAACAGAATTGTAAAGTTAGAATTGAAATGGCATTCTTACAAAATGCACATGATACATAAACTACTAGATACTGATCTTCCTCGGCGGCTAAATTTTGCTCAGTGGTTTCTGCAAAAAATATGATTGATTTATTGAAGACATTGTGATTGGAGATGAGGCCGCGTTTCATCTAAATGGCCAAGTTAATAGCCATAATGTTCGCAGATAGCCACCCAAGAACAATCCTCCTGACTTTAATTACGATGTTGAAATTTGTAGAAAAAAGTTTGAATTTGGATGGGACTTTGTGGAAACGGATGTCTTCTGGGTCTTTTTTTTACAACAACAATTTAAATGGATTGGGATACCTTGACCTAAGAAATAATATGATATTTCCAAGACTCTAAGAAAACCATGGAAATAGAATTAATAGAACGTGGTAAATCCAGGACGGTGCTCCTACTCACAGAAATATTGCTGTAAGGGAAAGACTGAATGAGCTATTCGGAAATCTTATTATCTCCTTAAATCAGCGTATTTAGTGGCCACCCAGATCCCCTGATTTGCCTCCCTATGATTTTTTCCCATGGGGGCACTTAAAAAGTAAACTTTATAATTCCCCAACAAGAGACATCGGCGATCTAAAGCAAAGAATTGAACAGGAAGTGAATCTGCTTCGACAAGATAATGCTCTGATAAGAAGAGTTATGAATGCAATGAGAAAGAGAATGCAACTGTCTATGAAAGAACTGGAGGGCGCATCTAAGGGAACTAAGGAAACAAAATTTTAAGTCTGTTTTGTTTGAAATTACATTTGCCTCTCATTAATAATAAATTGTTAAAAGTTGTTTAAAATACTATTTAGCACCTTTAAATTTGTATTTTAGATATTGTGCACTAACAAGTTTTCAATGTCTCTTATTAAAAATAATGCAGCAAAAATATGCTTTCAAATTTTTTCATGAAATTTTCATCACAGATAGAGAAATGGTTGACAAACAACATGCAATTTTCAAAATTTTTTTAACTTTGATAGTTTTTGAATTAAAATTATTTGAAATTGGGTTAACTTTTTTTGGGACACCCTTTATATCAAAGATTTCATTATAAAAACACGTGATTTTCGGTACTACATTTTGTATGTTCTAAATCAAGGAATAACAAAGATTACAAAGTCCATGTAGAGCAAATTAAATATAGTGACAGAATTAAAATATTATAGAAATATAAAAATACATACATATGGTGCACAGACTTAGACTTAGATTTGAGGGCCAGCGCTTGGCTGGGGCCTTTGTAACGGTCTTTAATTCCCTTTAATAACACACACACACATACAACAGGATGGCTTCCCAGATTTCTTTCTCCTGTGAGCCAGGGTCGTCTAGAGTAATTCCTCTGGGGCCACCCTGAGTCACTCCATGCAAATGAACCAACCAAGTGAGGGCATCACTGGAAGATCCAGCTTGTTATAAACAGCACCGCAAGCTTAGCAGGTAGTCACATAGCAAGAGAGTGACTATTCAACATCACTGTCGTTTATTCCATGCATGCACTAAGAAGTCTTTCATTGCATCCACAACAGTCATGTTAAATTCCTCATCCAGCCCTACAAGATATCTCATACCAGAGTCCTCTTCAGCACACCTTGCATTCCACTTATTTTCTCCACACTGCTCATGGATCACATCCATGGGGCTCTCTCGCTCATGTTCATATATACTACATTCCAGGACCAGATGTTAAACTGTTTCCTCTACTCCTCTGCTACACTGCAGACATAACCTTGTATTCCCCTCATTCCACCTCCATGTATGCCTATTCACACTCGATGCCTTACATCTGACAGCAAACAAGAGTTGGCTGCCAAAACTTCCATCATAAAACATTTCAAACCTTGGTACATTCTTACTGGCATACCAAATTCAAGTAGTTTTCCTATTCATACTATGCTTCCATTTGTTCAGGCTATATTCTTTTGTTAGTTTTTCAATTTCTTTCTTCAACTTACTGCAATCCCACTTCATTCCTTTACCTCCATGACCTCTCAATAACCAATCATCCATAGTTCTTCCAATTCTAACACAAACAGTCTTCTGAATCTTCAGTTTTCTTGCATGCCCCAGAAAATTTTCTCCCAAAGACTTTCACTCAGATTCCATTCAAAGATTCGTTTAACCTTTAGGGAACGTGTTACTTTTCTGTTACGAGTAATTCGTGAGTGATGTTCTTCCAGGGAAGTGATACGATCGGCTTCGTAGCTTGCTGATTTATTCATGAACACGATCGCAATTAAAACAGCAATCGGGGCCAAGATCGAAGACCAAAACTGAGAACTTGAAATCAGTAAAACCGAAGCTGGAACTGATACTGAATTGAGACCGAAACTGAAACCCGAAACTGAAACTGAAACCTGCCCGGATAAGGACCCATAAGTAACTCGAAATAAATACAGAATTTAGCAAAAAGAATTAATATCACAAGACAACATTATAAGACAACTATGGAGGAAAACACTAAGGCATCGTACTTAATTAACTGGCAGTCAAAGAAATACAAAAAACGAGATGCAGATATGTAGCTTCTACCCGGGGCCATAAAATTTAATAACCGTATCAAAATGGCTGGTCGATCTTTCAGTATGCTTGTCATAAAATACCCGAACGTAGAGATTTGAGTGAAACGAAATTATACAATGAATTTGATAGCTGATGCAAAAGTTATTATTCAAAGTGTTCTATATTTGGATTAATTTATAAATCTTCGAGTAACGCAAATCACAGCACAACTTCATATCTATGCAAAAAATGAAAAGTTTAGGGAATATATGGTAGGTAAGTGAAACGTATTACTTTCTAGCACATAGTCAATGGAAAACTTATCCGTCAGAGAGACTGAAAGCGCGAATAAGATAACTGTTCACTGGGGAACGGTTGTGAAGGAACTGACGGGCACTTGGCCTATAGGCTCGTGGTTGACTATGGTTTTCTATAAACGAGGATTACAATTTGAAGTTGTAACTACGATTGAATTTTTAACTTTAAAATACTAGTTTCAAATGACATGAAACGTATAAAAATTAACTCCAAAAATACTTCTAAAATACTTCATCTTTTTGTATCAACTCCTTGATCGTTCTAAATTAATTACGATATTTCCGAGTCTCTACAAATTCACCTTTTATTCTCCATTCGCTCAATTCTCACCTTATAATTCAACACAGCCTTTATCATTCTTTCAGAAAACAGACTCCACCCTAGATCCCCTCTAAGAGCTTCTGCAGCCGTCCATTTCGGGGCGCCTAATGCCACACGCCCTACCCTATTCTGCAGCACTTCCAACTTTTCAAGGTTTCCTCCATTCCATGCCATAACATTCATGCCAAACATTATGCTAGGTACTGCAACATACTTCCAAATTCCTCTGACACATTCATACTTATTTGCTCTATATTTGGCCACACTGCTTAGTCTTCCCCACCACTGCATAGCTTTTGCCACTTTCTCACCTTTTGCTCTTGCACATACATCTTCACTCAGCATACATCCCAGGTACTTATATTCCTTAGTTCTACCTATCTTAACTTCTCCAATATTTCAATCTCTATCTCTGTCAGTCTCATCACCATCTATAACCATAACTTTACTTTTATCTCCTCCAAATTTCACCTTGAAATCTGTACTATATCCATTTACAATCTCCAACATCATTTGCTGTTCCTGCTCTGATTCACTAACCACAACAATGTCATCAGCATACAGCAAACAACTCAGTTTCTCCTCTCCAACTTTCAGTCCAAATCTACTCATTCTCAGGTGTACTGCTAATTTTTCTGTATAGAAGCCAAACAATAAGGGAGACAGGGTACAACCCTGTCTCACTCCCCTTACACTCCTCACCTGTCCCGTCACTAAATTTTCCAACAGGTATACTGCACATGTATTCTCATACAAGCTTTTCACAATGTTCACTATCTTCTCACTAAAACCAATTTTTCCCAGCACGTCTAGCAACCTCCTACGGTCTACTCTATCATACGTCTTTTCAATATCCAAAAATGCAAGATACAGCTTTTTATTTTCCTTCCTCTTTCTTTCAACTACTTCACTTACCACAAACAAATTATCTTCACCAGGTCTATCTCTCCTAAAACCATTCTGTTCTTCCCCCATTACTCCTTGTTCTTCTACCACATGTTTCATCCTTTCATTTAGGATTCCACAAAAAATCTTACTGTGTCAGCCAGAGCAATAGGTTTACAATTTTTTAGTTCTTTCGTATTCTTATGTCCACCCTTATGCAATAAAACTACGTTACATTTATTCCACTCATCTGGGACTCTTTCACTCCTCCATATCTCATCAAATAAACATCCCAACATTTCATTTATACTCACACCACTATGCTTATAGAACTCATATGGAATATCATCAGGGCCACTTGCCTTCCCATTTTTCACCCTTTTTTAAAAAGTTTCAATCGCCACACTTGTAATTTCATCTTCTATTTTTAAAACATATTCCCCAATCTGAAGAGTAACTGGTTCTTCATCTATCAAAGATTCATTCATTCTACCAATGTCTTCCCAAAAGTCCACAACGGCCTTCACCATTTGTCCGTGATCACTCACTTTGCATCCATCAACTACTAATTCATGGATTTGTACTTCATTACTGCTGTTATTTCCTTGTATGAAATTATGCCACTCTTTAATTCCATGTGGACCCTTGTTTCTGATATTTTTCACTTTTTGTCTCTCATCTTTCACTCCAGCCTCTAATATCATTCTTTTTACCTTCTTTTGCTGAAC